>PVIH01005628.1:100000-121453 GCA_004025045.1 Sigmodon hispidus
CTGAGTTATATAGTGAGACAGTTTCTCAAAACAAATAAAATAAATAAGAAGGAAGTTGGAGAGAACAAGTTTAAACTGAAAGGCCACCTGCCTCAGAGACTAGGTGGAGCCAGCCATTCTGGTCCAGGGTGTAGCTCTGCTAGGTGGTTGCCTGTGGCAAGGTCAGTACTGTCTGACCTCAAAGCTGAGGAGCCAAAGAAGGTGTCAGAAGTGCCAAGAATTAGGGCTGCAGAAGGGCTGCCCTGTGCCAGTGCTGTTTCCCATGGAGTCTATGGAGCTACTTCAGCTCCAGGGAACTTTAAGTGTTTGGGCTTGTTCCCGGGGACATCCCTTAGATACCATGCTGGGGATGGAAAGGAACTTTGAGGTTTCCTGGGTGATGGTTTATCCCTCCCTAATCTGCAGTCTGGGAAACAACTCCCAAGCACCTCTGGTTTGGGCATGGCTAGAGCCTGGGGCAGAGCTGAGCACGGTCCTGCCTGCCTCTAGGCTATCTGGAGAGGGAGTGCAGGGAAGTCAGAAAAGCAACCTAATAAACATGGTCAGGGTGAAAATCAGGCCAGTCCTCAGGAAGCCAGAGTCAGTCCTGATGCAGCAAAGTAGCAGGGTTTGAGGTATGCCAGGTTTAGGGCAAATGTCTAACCAAGGACAGCTCTCGGGATGTGATGAAACTGCAGCTCTCTCCAAGAGGAAGGAAGGGTCAGTATATGAGCATGGTTGGGATCAGGGCTTAACATGTGACAAGGGACAGGGCTCAGTATAGAACTGGGCTTGGTGATGCAATTCCAGCATTTGGGAGGGAGAGGCAGGGGGATCAGGAATTCAAGACCCTTCTTGGCTACATAACAAGTTTGAGGCCAAATTGAGCTACCAGAGACCCATCTCAAAAAAACAAGAGAAAAAAAAATATTCCCACAGGGACTAAAGAGGTGGCTCAGAGGTCAGGAACATTTGCTGTTATTGAAGAGGACCTGGGTTTAGTTTCCAGTGCCCATTTGGCAGCTTATAACTGCCTGTAACTTCAGGCCAGATTCAATACCTTTCTTCTTCTTGCCTCTTCCATCACCAGACACACATATGAGACACAGACATACCTACAGGCATTCACACATACATATATATATATATAAAAACAACCCTAAACACACACACACACACACACACAGAATACAAATCAAAACTGAGTATTGGGCCCTACAGGCTCAGGGCTCAATATGTGACCAGGTACAGGCTGCAAGATTCAAAATCCCACGAAGGTTAGAGCTCACTCTGTGCCTGAGGATTATGACTAACTTGTGAGTAGAATCGAGGCATAGTCTGTGACTAGCTATAGGGCCCAACATGAAGCTGATGTTATAGTTAAACCCTAGGGTGGCCCAAGGTAGAGTAGCTTCCTATATTTGAACAGATGGACTTCATTTCCTCTTACTCTACCCTACCCTTCCCTAAGACATGGTTTTTCTTTATAGCTCAGGTTAGCCTCAAAATCCTAAGTGCTGGGGTTACCTATATGCACCAGCCCACACAGCCTTCCATTGTTCTTTCTGTTTGATTTGAGAATCATCTGCTCTGTCAGTCTCTATTCTGGATGCCAAAGACTCAAACACCTTGTGAAGTAGTCTCTTAGGTGCAGAAGGGGGTGGTGAGGGCGCTGACCATTGTGAACCCCATAGAGACAGGTGGAGAATTCAGGGAGGCCTGGAAGGACTTTCTCCTTGGACCCAGGAAGGTTCTGCAGGAGACTTGGTGGGTTGCCCTATTGCATAGGGCAGGTGACAGGGTATCCAGCAGGGGGCACTGCTTCAGCAATGGCACCCAGGCTGGAGTAGGGGAACAGCAAGGCCCTGGGGAAGAGAGGGAGAGCTATGATGATGCTCAGCCCTCAGTGGGGTCCCTGCCGGCTTCATTAACATGAGCACGCTGCTTTTCTCTGCTAGGTCTTTCCAGTTGATGACGATTCTTTCAGCAGCTGGTGGGCACTCCCTGCCCAGGAGGCTGTTCACTGTGGGCGAAACGGAAGCAGCAGGTAGCGAAAGAGAGTGGAAGCTCGTAGTGGGAGGGGCCTCGGCAGGTGAGAGTGGGCGGAGACAAGAGCCGCACACTAGTGAGGCAAGAAAAATCCCGAAGGGAAAAGAAACCCAAAAGGGGCAAGCAGAGACCCTGTGTGTCCTTGAGCTCTCAAGGTCTGTCCTTGAGCATGTGACTATGCCCCACTAGCCCAGCAATCTTCTCGCCACATTTTTAATTTGAATGCTTGGAACCTTGCTGGCCTTTGGTCCTCTGCAGGGTACACACATTCAGAGACTGGGTGGGTAGGCATCCCCAGCGACCTTGTAGTAGGACTTTGACCTACCGACAGTACCATCTAGACTGACTACCTCCAGGCCTACCTATGCAAAACTTTTGAAAGGATTGTTTTGTTTGTTTGGAGACAGGGTCTTATGCATCCTAGATGGTCCTGGAACTCAGTACTTAACTGAGGCTGGCCTTAAATTCCTGACATTCTGTTTTTGCCTTCCAAATGCTGGGATTATAGGCAGGGGTCGCCAGGCCGGGCTGGAATCATCTTTTTCAACACAGTGGACAATGTCCTGATCCTTCTGGAAACCTTCCCTTTTGATCCTGGGTCATGGATGTCTTGGTCAGTTCCCTTGTGCTATTCCACACACTTCCCATGTGAGGTTGACCCATCTCAAGATCTCTGCTGGCCACCCATGAAGGCATACAAAACTGCGAATGGTCTCTCTGTTCATTGCCCCAGGCTGTCCTCAAGGCTAGGAATAAGGTCACCTTCATCCTACAGGGTGGGGTAAAAAGCCGGAAGGAGACCCACCTAGTTCTCACCCAACCTGCTAGGTTGGTTCAGCTCCCCACGCCTGAGGAGCCCACAGCTACACCCTCCTCACCACTCTCTCTAAGAGCAAAAACTTTGGCTGCTGGGCTAGCAGCCCAACCATAGGGGATCAGGCCCTTGGGACACCGTTCTTAATTTCTGGAGAGCACCAGGGTGAAAGAGGAAAGCCTTGCTTTCTCCAGACAGAGCCTCAGGGTTCCAAAGTGTGAGAACAAGTATGAGGGCATCTCTGTGACTTTGAGGCAGGTGTTCCACAAGGAAGGGGGATTTCCAGTTGGGCTAGGGCAAATCACATGAAGCAGGACCCTGGGTTTCATACCTACATTACATTCCTCACAAAAGCCAAGAGGAACTCTGGATTCTTTTTGGAGTGCAGGTCTAGTATCTCCTTGGCATGACGGCTCACATCCTAGGCCCACATTAAGGCTGCATTCAAGTGACTCCTTATTTCAATACGGGATGAGGATCAAAGGGCCTAGGATATAATCAATCAGTTTCCTCATCCGAGCTGTGCGATCAGACAAGCTGCTGTCTAACTCCCTGCCTTCGCTCCGCCGTGATTACAGCTGTGCCATCGACGTAAACAACTGTAGCATTTGATTCTCTCAGGTCAAAGAAAGACTTGCAGTTTATGAAGTGAAGGATCTCTAGCGTATCAGACTAGGATTTGCAAACACATCAGTACCTGCATTGCCTTTAGGCCCACAAGTGCACATGCTCATACACACAAGCATACAAATGTACACACTTCTAGATGTCTTGCTCCACTCACCGGGTAGGAGTCTCTGGGATTTTCCCACTCAGTGCCTGGGTTGCTCTGAGAGCTGGCAAGGGCATTCTTCTTTCCTCTTCCCGCCCGTGTTCTCGGATGCACCTTCTGTTGCTCAAGTCTTCCTGAGAATCACTCTGGACCTCAGAGTGTCATGGGAGCGGCCAGGCTCAAGATCTGGGTTCCCTCCTTCTTCCTGCTTGGGTTCCAGTGGGGGCCCTCAAAAAATGAGGTTTTTTTTTAAATTTATTTTTATTACATGTATTGGGGTTTGGCCTGCATGTGGAAGTCAGAGCCGTTGAAAACTTAAATTACATGTAAGCTGGCATGTGGGTGCTGGGAATTGAACTCTGGTCCCCTGTAAGAGCAGCCAATGCTTTTGACTAAGCCATCTCTCCAGCCCCAATCCCACTCCCATGTTACCTCCTATGAATGCCTTCTCCTCTGGTAGCTTTTCAGAGCTCTGTCAGTCTCTTGGCCTTCAGGCTTAGCTGCCCTAAGGTGAGGAGCCTTATTGTCCCTCATTTAGGGATCCCAAAACATTTGTCTGAGGTTATCTGATGAGGCTTCTGCCTGCTGACTGAGATTGCTCATGATTGGCGTGACTCTTGGAATTCAGTCAACAGGGGATAGAGGAGCTGTGGCTACATGTCCGTCCTGGCTATGGCTTATTACTTGTCAAATTCAGTTTCCTCACCTGTAAAGTGGAACAACATTCCCTTTGAAGGGCCTATGGAGAGGAGGTAGAGAGCATATTTCCCTGGACCTTCCTCGTAAAGAGAATCAGTTGAGAGAAAGAACAGGGTTGGCATATAAGCTATTTATCCCAAAGGCCACAGCTCCCCAAGGCTTCTCAGACTCTGAAGCAGATGGGAAAACTGAGTGTATGCCCTGGTCAGCCAGTGAGATGCCCTCAGTGACCGGCAGAAAACAACAGGACACCTCCACACACCTGGCTCTGACTCCTGTGGAACAGCTGGAGGGGGCAGGGAGCTGGAAAGAACCACAATGGAGTGAGTTCCACTCTTATGGGATCCAAAGACCCTGCAATGACCCTCGGGGTAAGGGGAGTAAGTAGGATTTACCCAGTGTGGGGATGAAGAGGCAGTGGCCCAGGGACTGGAAGAAAGCTCTCGGCCGCTGCTGCTGCTGCTAGGAGTGACATGGTGCACCCTGTGCCTTGGCTTCCTTATCTGAGAAATGAGGCAGATTGCCAAAAGATAAAACATGCATCTGCTTGGGAAATGAAATTCAGGAGGCTGATGGGGCTCCCCATTCCTCCTGCCCATGCTCGACACTCCCTCCAGCCTCATTTCTAAAGGATTTCTTTTTTTTTTTCTTTTTCTGCTGCTTCCATGATTCCAGGGCAACAGAGAAATCATTCTTGGGACAGCCTCACTGGAGACACTTCCCTGGGTGGTGTGACTCTACAGCTAATATTTAGGAGGGATGTCATGGGGGATGTGGCTAAACTTTGGTCAGGCCAGCTCTGCCTGGCCCTGCCCTCTCTGAATCTATTGTGTCTCTTTAGTAGAGCGGACCCTACAGAATTCTTTTAGGTGTTGCTGGGGCTCTTTCTAAAATTGTCTGTTCCTTTGAAGCTCAGCGGAGCCATGCTATCAAGGGATTAGAGGGTGTTGCACACACAGGGCCTCATTCTGGGCTCAGTGCCTCTTCTTCTTCTTTCTGGGGTCACTTCTGTGATGAGAAAGACAAACTTGCCCCCGGGTTGGGCAGCCTATCTGGAAGATGCCAGGGTTGCTGCAGGGCAAGGTGGGGCCTGGAGAAGAAATATCGGTACACCCATAGGTGTCCACAGCCAATGACTGGGGGAGGGAGGAGAGGGCAAGGAGGCTGTTGCAAGGGCCTAGGTTTTGAAATTTGGCTCTGACAAGCACCCTTGTGAACCTAAGTCACCCCGTCAGGCTAGTCTCTACTTCCTTCTAAACTGCTAACTTGCCAAGTAAATGCATCCCCTGGTGGGGACTTGGCCTACTCACAGATTTGCTAGGTCACTCCATCGGGAGGTTAGGGGTCGGGATGGTGTCACAGGTTGAATGGTAACCCATGTGGGAATCGTGACTAGGATCAGAAGATGATCTGGTTTAAGACAGAGTCAAGTGACGTGAGTTTGTTAAGCTGAGACCGGATCCCAGTGAACTGTGTGCTCATAAAAAGGGGAAGTCTGGCCGGGTGTAGGTGGTGCACGCCTTTAACCCCAACACTTGGGAGGCAGAGGCCAGAGGTTCTTTGTGAGTTCAGCACAATTAAAGAGTACTGGCTGCTCTTCCAAAGGGTTGGGGTTCAATTTTCAGCACCCATAGGACAGATCACAACTGTCCGTGACTTCAGTTTGAGGGGATATGAGACCCTTACACAGATATACATGCAGGCAGAACACACAATGCACATACAATAAAATAAATAAATAATGTTTTTTTAATGGGCCAAAGTCTGGTGGGGTGAGTGGCATATGCCTATAATCGAAGCATTTAGGAAGTTGAGGCAGGAGGGTTGCCACACGCTTGAAACCATCTTGGGCTACATAGTGATTTCCAGGCCAACTTGGCAACCGAGTGAGTCCCTGGATCTTGTAGATGAGCACAATAGTACCTACAGGTTAGTGGCACAATGTCCAGGACCCCCAGTGACTTTTTAAAAATTCTCTGTGCCTCAGTTTCCCATCCATCAGTAGCAGCTCTTCAGTAACCTGGGAGGATCACCTAAGACCAGGATAGGATTGGCAGACCTGTAGAAAGAGACAACATTTTCTTTACGTGGTTCAGGAACTCACTGTAGGTCTGTCTCTGCGGGTACATCCTGAGTATGGAAGCCTGTGGCCATAACATTTAGAAATGCTAGCATTTAGAAAGCAGAGGCAAGCCTGGGCTATATAGTGATATCTTTTCAAAAAAAAAAAAAAAAAAAGGTTGAGAGAGGGAATGAATGCTAAGCTCCTAGGAAGAATGAAGATTTTTGTTGTTGTTATTTTGGGGTTTTGTTTTGTTTTGTTTTGTTTTTGAAGCAGGGTTTCTCTGTGTAGCTTTAGAGCCTGTTCTGGAACTCATACTGTAAACCAGGCTGACCTCAAAGTCACAGAGATCCACCTGCCTCTGCCCCCACTCCCTCAGTACTGGAATTAAAGGTGTGTACTACCACCCAGCAGAGTGAAGATTTTCTAAAGAGACACTTGTGCTCTCCCTTTGGCTATTGAAACAATGTACCCCAAGGAACTAAACTTTCCCTGAATGTCTCAAGCTGAAGAAGGAGAAAACTGGAGCCTAGTGCTAGCCCGAGGGGGAGTTTGTTTCCTGGAATGTGATTCATAGCTTATCAGACCAATTTGCTGGGAAAGACTGAAGCCTAAGCAAAGATGATGGCAGGACCACACCTGGAATAGGCCTCTATCTAAACCTAATCCTATGATCAGACCTGGAAGATGGATTTAGGAGTGCAGTGTAATTGGACCTCTTTATTCCTCATCTCCATGCGGCCACATTGGATAAATATCCTTTGCTTTATACTTAAAAAAAAAAAAAGGATTTTAAAAAAAATGTGTGTGTGTGTGTGTGTGTGTGTGTGTGTGTGTGTGTGTGTGTGTGTGTGTGTATGGGGAATATGCTTGTGTAAGTGCAGATTTTTTGGAGTACAGATAAAGTTATTGGATCCCTGCAGCAAGTTCTACTCAGGTGATTGGCAACCTGCCCAATATGTGCAAGAGCAATACATATTCATAACCTCTGAGCCATTTCTTGCCCCTGCTTCCCATTTTTAACTGTCCTATTAAGCCTGGCATCTTAGGGCTGCCAGGGCCCAGGCTCTGATCCTAATAACTCCATTAACAGTTTGTTCTAATGAAGCTTTATTTGTAGACACTGAAAAATGAATTGCATATGACTTTCATTGGCCATGAAATAGTCCCATCCTTTGAATCTTTCAACTCCTTAAAATGTAAGAGCCATTCTTGATTTGTGTGTGTGTGTGTGTATGTGTGTGTGTGGTGTGTATCCATATATGGTGTATGTGCATATATGTGTGTGTTCTTGATTTGTGTGTGTGTGTGTGTGGTGTGTATCCATATATGGTGTATGTGCATATATGTGTGTGAGTGTGGACACACGTGTACCATGGTATGTGTACGTGGATCAGGTGACAGCTTTGGGTTTTGGTCCTTACCCTCTATCTTATTGTTTGCTCTTGCATGTTCCAAGGCTGTCTGACCTGTAAGCCCAGGGAACCTTCTTTCCCCATCTTCCATATTGCAGTGGCAGTGGGCACACTGGGATTTTAGATGTGCGCTACTGTGCGAGACTTTATATGGTCCTAGAGATTTACATTCAGAACCTGACACTTGTGCAACCAATGCTTTTTTAAAACTTTATTTATTTATTATTTATTTATTTGCCTTGGTGTTTCCCTGGAACTGGAACTACAGACAGTTGTTAGCTGCCATATGGGTGCTGGGAATTGAACCCGGGTCCTCTGGAAGAGCAGACGGTGCTCTTAACCACTGAGCCATCTCTCCAGCCCCGCAACCAGTGCTTTTTACCCACTGAGCCAAATCCCTGGGCCTTCACTTTTCCCTCTTAACTAAGTCTGAATGTTAGTAGATACTGGCCCGATTGGGCCCATGGCTGGGGTTTGTCAGCCCTATCTGATGAGATGGGATCTATTTCTCAGCACCAGGGATGCAGAAACAGCTCCATCCTCTTTGGACTGTGCTCTAGAAACTGCTGGAATTCACCAGCTCTCTGCAGCTGATTTGGTGAACTTCTTCCCATGTATTCCTCCAGCCAAGGGTCCCTCAGTATCTACAGGGCACCTAGCATAGGTGCATTAAGCTTAGAGCAGCCTGGCATTTGGCCCAGGGAGGTAGGCCCTGTTAGCACCTCTCCCATTTTACAGATTAGCAAACAGAAGCTCACATTCAAATTATTCAACCCTTTAACTCACTAGGTAGCCGAGTCTGATCTTGAACTCCTCTTAATTCTCATGCCTTCCTCTTCCTGGGTGCTGGACTTGCTGAAATACATCATTATGCCTGTCTAGATATTAAAAAATTTTCTAGTATTCATATTTTTTAAAGGAGAAGGAGGAGGAAGAGAAGAAGGAGGAGGAGAAGAAGAAATCGGTGCTAGAATCCCAGCCCTTAGGAAGCTGAGGCAGAAGGATTGCGATGAATTAAGGCCAGCCTGGGCTACATAGTGTCCTAGTTTGGGTAAGTTGTTGTGATAAGTGCCATCATTTACCTAAGCAAACTTGGGGAGGAAAGGATTTGTCTCATTCTTTCAGGTCCCAATTCATCATCAAGGGGAGTCAGGCAGGAACTTAATTAAGCTGGGTGCCCAGGGCAGAAACCATGAACAAACACTGCCCTTTAGATCTGGCCCAGGTGAGACATGGGGGCAGGAGCCACAGGAGGGACATGGGATGACCCCTCTCACCTTGCACAAGAGGCGAGGACTGTGTCTGGCTGCTGTTTCTGGTGGGCACATATGAAGTGGTTGAACCTCATGTGGTCAGCTCAAGTGGCTATTCCATGACTCTGCTGGCCCTGCCTTTGTTTTAAATTTTTAATGTTTTATATTGTGTGTGCACATGCATGTACGTGTGTGCATGTGTGTGTATGTCTTGTGTGTGTTATGTATGTGTGGTGTATGTGTGTGTGGTTGTGTGTGTGCTATGTGAGGTGTAAAGTGTGTGTGCAGGGTGTGTGGGAGTGTATGTTGTATATGTGGTATGTGAGGTGTGTGTGTGCTGGGTGTGTGCACACATACCACAGTGCATGTGGAGGTCACAGGACAATTTGGGAGTTGTTTCTCTCCGCTCTGTGAGATATGGAGATGGAACTCAGGTTGTGAGGCTTGGAGCCATGTGCCTTAGACCAGATCCCAGCTCCCAACCCCCAATCTAGACTAATGGGCTTCCTGTCCCATCTGGAGGGTGACCTGAGGCCTGACCCTGGAGGCCCAGGCGGATCAGCGGAAGGAAGGCCTCCCCAACACACTTTACTTTGCAGCAGGCGTCTGCCAGGGATTTCCCTAGGGACTCCCTCGGGAAACACTTCACACTCTGGTGGGCAGCCAGCCAGCATGGCCCCCAGCAGCTGCAGGAGGCCAGAGCCTCTGGGGTGTGGAAGACCAGAGCCCTGTGTCTAGGTCCAAACACTGGGCTTGGGCAATGCCAGGGTGCCCCTTCCCCCAACATGGTAGAATTCTCAAAGAACATCCACACATGGACCAGCTCCCTGTTTCTCATTCAAGTTCTGCAGCATAAAAGGGTAGTCTGGGTAGGAACGTTCACTCTCCAAGTCCTAAAATCCATCCCTGTAAAATGAGGCCCTAGATACTTCCCTTGTGGAACTACATGAGAATGCAATGAACTGGTGTGTGCACCTGGGCCAGAACAGAACTTGGCCTCTGGGAGGAAAGCCTTGCCTGCCTCTGACCATATGCTTGCTCTCATTGGAGGGACATTTTGTTCTTAGTACATAAACCCTGCCTAGCTCTGGGAGTGACTCACTGAATATTTTGTTCATTCAGAGTGAGTGTCCAGGATCCTTCAACTTGCTCACATGGCCTGACACTGGGGTAACTTCTCTCTCATTTTCTGTCACACATTTTTATTGGGTACCTACTATATGTCAGACCCCATGCTAGGCACTGGAATACGGTCTTGGAGTGAGAGGCCAGTTTTGTTTCACTTGAGGCTGATAGTCTGTGGACAGGCTCCTCTACATAAGCTAGCATCATCTTCAGCCACGTACACCTGTGACCACTGATATTCTAAATGTGGGGCTATGGATGGACCCAAGGAGTAGGGAAAAATAGCTAGTGACTGATGTCCCGTGTCCAAGCTGCTCCCAGGGCAGCTGTAGGAAAATCCATGAGGGCAGGCCTCCCAGGGCTTAGGTTTCTCAGTGAAGTGGGAGGATCAGACAACTGGAGACCTTGTAGATTGAGGTGCTGCAGAATAAGGGTGGGAGATGGATGGATCAGAGATGATTATGTGGTAGAAACTGCCTGCCTTAGACAGGTTGGGAATGCACTGTGTGGAGGTAAAAACTGAGGTGCAGTTGCTTACTGCACAATGCTGGGGTCTCCTCGCACATAGAACATGGAGTCAGTGTACCTAGGTTGCACTCTTGATCCCCCATGCTCTGCCTCTGAGTGCTTCACACCCAATTTTAAAGAGGACCAAGAAGGCTCCCATATAGGTCACACCTGACCACCACTTCATTGTCTGTTGATCCAGGAATAAGGATGGCTGTCTCAGTTACTTTCCTATTGCTAATAAGACTCAATGTCCAAAGCACCTTATAGAAGAAAGAGTTTATTTCAAGCTTACAGTTTCAAAAGGTCAGAATCCACGACCATGGCTGGGATCATGGTAGCAGGAAGGCAGACATGGAACTGGAATAGTAGTTGAGAGTACACATCCTGATCCGTAAGTTGAGGCAGAGAACTAACTGAGAATGCCCTGGGGTTTTGAAACCTCAAATTCTACCCTTAGTGATTCACCTCCTCCAGCAAGGACACACCCTCCTAATCCTTCCCAAACAGTTCCATCAACTGGGGACCACACATTAAAATATATAAGCCTATGGAGGTCATTCCCATTCAAACCATCACAGTGGCTTTGCAGTACTGAGGTGTCTTTGAATCTGTAGGTGAGACTGTGGATTTGAGACTTAGGGGATTTATGGCAGCCTAGCCCAAGGGAAGACCTGTGACTCCCCTAGCTGGGGATGGACAAGCATCCAGCCTGACTACCTGCTGGAACATCTATAAAGCCAGACTGGATCTACCAGTCCCTGGGTAGTCATGATACATTGTGGAGAAGTAGGCATGGTTAGGAAAGCAGGCAGAAAGTAGAAGAGAATGCTAGTTTGGTTCTTAGTTACAGAGGTTGTGTGTCTGTAGGAGCATAGTGAGGTGACATCTAAGGATGCTCATAGCTGTTGTCTGAGTATAAACATAGAGACGGTCAGGATGGGGGTTGTTGGGCCAGGTGTAGGCAGAAATGAGAGAGTGTATGTGTAACTCAGGCTGTCCTAGATCATAAGGTAATCCTCCTGCCTCAGCTTCCCAAGTATTGGGATTACAAGTGTGCACCACCATGCCTGACTCATCAGGAGTTAATGAAAGCTCCTGTGGATTCCCTGAGTGGAAAAAGTGCTGATCCTATTATGATCTCTCCTGGGGGCTGGAAGAAGGTTATAATCCCCTTATTCAGTTTCCTGGTGATCTTTAGGAATGACCCCTCAGAACTATTCAGTCACAGTACTCTGATTCTGTCACCCTGGGGTTTTCTATTGTTGAGCCCATGCTGTGGCCAGCAGTGGACACTGGGCAGCTGGCTGTTCCAGTACTTTGCTTTTTACTATCTTGTTATGTAAAAAGAAAATCCTCTTAGCCCAGTCACAGACAGGAAAGTGAAATCAGCTCACCTATTTCCAAGAGTATGTGATATTAGGGCATGCCCTGAGCTAGGTGGAGGCAGCCAGCCCCTGTTGACCACAGGCTGAACAGGACAGCAAGGGACAGACAGTGAATCCAGAGGGCACAAAACTCAAACTCTGATGTGCCTTGGATGAGCTGTGTACCCTTGAGCAGCTTACTTCTGGATCCAAGCCCCTCTTACCGACTGGGATACCATCATTTAAAGGTGCATTGTACTATAAAGAAGCTTCTGTGGCTGCCTTTCCCTTATTTTGGAGCTGTTGGTTTAGGGGACAAAATGAAGACAGAGGCATAGGCTGCTGAGTCATGTGAGATTAGCTATTAGGAGGTCCCTTTGTCATCTGTAACTGTACATGTGACCCTGGTTATCTGGGTCCCCATGAATCTGAAGACAATGAGGTCAGAGTTCAGGAAAAATCAGCCTGGGGCAATTATGCCATCTCTACTGTTTATGGTGCCTCTCTAGGCTCTAAGGACAAGGATTGAGGCATGCAGTTGGGCTCCCAGGATAGTGAGATACAGAGACTGGCTTGGCCCTTTCTCAGCTCTCCAGTTGCTTCCTGTACTCCTCCAAGCCAGCCCCTGCCCAGAGTCTCTGGACAGGACAGGCAGCTAGCTGTTCTTGCTTCCTGTGATGTAACCCGCAAATGCCTCCAAAATGATGCACCCTCATCCCGCTCTTTCTCCACTGTGAACTTGACCTTCTGTGTGGTGACATTCAATTTGTTCTTTTCCTTAAGTATACCTTCTTCAACCAGATCAGGGAGGGGCGGCAGGTCCTGAGCGCATTGTACCTTCTGCTGGCTGGAACACAACACTCACCAGACAATACCTGTTCACTCACTGACTCACTAAGCCCATTATACATTCGAGCAGTTGCTGCTGCCATGAGGCTTAGTGTAATTTTTTTTTTTTTCTTCATTAGCATGGTGGTTGCACGTCCTGGGCTGACAGATCCAAGGCTATGAGAGGAACTCTAGGTTGGAAAAGATGGCCAGGCAAGGGGCTGGAGAGATGGCTCAGCGGTTAAGAGCACCGTCTGCTCTTCCAGAGGACCCGGGTTCAATTCCCAGCACCCACATGGCAGCTCACAACTGTCTGTAGTTCCAGTTCCAGGCAAAACACCAAGGCAAATAAATAAATAAATAATAAATAAATAAAGTTAAAAAAAAAAAAAAAAAAAGATGGCCAGGCATGACCTACAGAGGGTTGGAAGAGATCAGGCATAGGAGAAGATGGAAAGCCTCTGGGAGGGGTGGGGCAGGGTCCAGGCTGGGAGTTAGGAAGAAGCCCAGGACAGTTAGAGGGCTGGAGCTGGAGATTGGGAATAAAATGGAAGAGGAAAGGAAGGAAGGGGCATCATGGGTGGGGCCTGAACACTGAGCTCAGTGCCTCAGGTGTGAAGGCCTGTTTGTCAGTCTTGGCAACCTAGAAGATACGATATGACAGCATGTGGACATGGCGTAAAGGACACTGTGAGGCCCTGGTTCTCTGGGACCCACTGAGAGGCCTGGAGGAGAGCTGGTAGGAATAGAGGTGGGGGAGCCAGCTGCTGTCCTTACATTCAGGACAGTCAAGAGATTGGGAGTGGAAAAGACGCCAAGGAACAAGAGGAGGAAGCCAGAGAAATGTCTGTTGGTGTGACCTGTGTTGGGTCTGGAGGCCACCCAGGCAGTGTCCCCAGAGACTGGAAGAACCCACTCGTCCTTATGAGGCAGCTTAAAGTTAGGGACGTTTTTTCCCTAGAACATCGCAGACAGAAAACCATCAGAAACCAGAAGAGTCAAGGGAACTAGTCATACAAAACCCAGTTCAGAGATGGCTGTGTACCTTGAAGATAAGACAGGCAAACCTGGGGAAGAGCAAAGAGCTGGTGGCCTGGGGTGTGTCTACCAAAGCTTTCATCCAGGTAGGTGTAAAAGCTACCTTTCTGCACAGAGTGATGAGAACCTTGAGCATAAAAACTGTGTTGCTAGCCAAAGGATAGAGAACCCTAACCTCATTCTAGCCTGTTCACCGCTCAACTAAAACCTCCTCTGTGTGGCCCCCAACCTGGGATGATGCTCCAGACAGGAGATTTCAGGAGACTGAGTTCCTGTGAATTTACTTTCAGCTTTTATTGCCTTTGGGTCAGAAATGCCCAACTAATGGGATTCATGGCCTTTAGTTTACCCTTTAGCTTTGTGGTCAATGTATGGCTCCAAGAGGCTGTTTGTTTTTTTAAAAAACAGGTTCTCTTGTATCCCTGGTAAGATGACATCTGTCCCATAAGTGCCCATGTCCAGGACAGGCCTAACTGCAGTGAATGCTTGGCAAATGTGTGCAGAACCCTGGACTTGAGAGAAACAGGGAGTCTATGCGGGCAGGAGCAGGTTGGATACAGGGAAGCAAAGAAAGGCCCTAGCAGAAAGGGAATAGTGAGGGCAGAGGGTAGTGTTAGTAGGGAAGCCTCTTCTCTAAGGGTAGATGGTACAAATGCAGTATGTGTTCATGCCTAGGTATATACATGGATGCTCAGCCTGCACCCCAGTGGGCACTATATTACACTATCTTTCTGGCATCTTCAGCTCAGGTCCTTTCTCCAGCTCTGCCCAGTTCCAGGGCTCACAATTAGCTTCCTATGTTCTGATCCTGGCTTGCTGCTCTCCCAGACGTGGGCTCTGCACCCTCTATGTGCTGATGTGCCAGCCTCCAAAGGACCATAGAATCTCAGCCATCACCATGTCAGGTCCAGAGGAAACTTTGTTTCCCCAAATCCCCAAAGCAAGAAGGGATAAATGGCTTTCTGTGGTGCCTATTAGCATTCCAAAGCACATAGTGCCCTCCAGGCTCTCTGGGAATCACAAGTACCAGTTACCCTTTTCAAAATCCATGCTCGGGGCTGGAGAGATGGCTCAGCGGTTGAGAGCACCGTCCGCCCTTCCAGGGGACCCGGGTTCGATTCCCAGCGCCCACATGGCAGGTAGCAACTGTCTGTGGTTCCAGTTCCAGGCAAACACCAAGGCAAATAAATAAATAAATAAATTAAAAAAAAAAAAAGAAACCTCAAAATCCATGCTCACATCCTAGCCCTTCACACCTTCTCCCCTACCCTACACTAGCTCACAGGCTGTCCTACCCCCTAGGTACTCATTCCTTTTAGAATCTCACCTGTTCTGATCTTGTTTCTCTCATGGACAGATCCAGTCTGCTGTCCATGTTCAATCTACTGCTTTTTCTCTTTGCTCTGGACTCCCTGGGATGCCTCTGGCTTCTCTCTCTCTTTTTCTCTTCTTTCATATTGACAATAAAAACCTTTCGTTAACCATACCATGGATGGTCATGTCATCAGTTTATATGTCCAGCATGACTGTCCTTTTGATACCATGGTTACCTGAGGCATACCTTGTTGGTCCTTGATCCAGGCACCTCAAGCCTCAGGGAGAGTGTTAGGGCCAGGTTTGTCCTTTATGCCAGTTCTCCCTTAGGTATACTGGTCTGTGGGAAGGGCATAGGAACTAGATGGGGCACACAGGTAGGCCACACACTTTTGCATGCCACTCACTACCTGCCTTTGTCAGGCTCTGTCTGGAACACAAGTCAGGCCCATGTGAACTCTAACTTCTGTGGAAGCCCAGGAGCCTTTTCTGGAGGCCCAGGAACCTTTTCTGGAAGCCCGGGAACCTTTTCTGATCTGCAGGCTCAGGCCCCATGGCTGTGACAGCTCCCTGAAGGGACTCAGCTCAGACATGCTCCAGAGTAGGAGTCCGGCCAGGAGGTCACAGAGGTGGAACCCTGGCTCAGTGACGGCTTGAGGCTGGAACTCCTGTGCACACACTATGGATGAAGTAAGGGTTTAGCCTATGACCTGGATACAATGTAAAGACTGACTCAGAGTGTGACGGAAAGGGTGTTCATTCAGTCTATAACCGGAATGAAAAGGTCAGCTCTTAGATTGTCAGAAGAGCTACTGAGTGAAAATAAGGGCATGACTGCTCCTAGGTATGATTGAAGAGAAGGGGGTTATTTGTTTGGTTTTTTTTTTCAAGATAGAGGGTTTTTTGTTTTTGTTTTTGTTTTTGTTTTTGGTGTGTGCATGTAACCCTGGCTGTCTTGAAATTAGCTCTGTAGAACAGGTTGGCCTGGAATTTACAGAGGTCCACTTTCCTCTGCTTCCCAAGTGCTGGGATTAAAGGTGAGCATCGCTACTGCCCAGTTGAGAAGAGTTTTTATTGTAGATACAAGGGAGAAAACAGCCAGAGGCATCTTGAAGAGTCCAGACTAAATACTGTCAGCAGAATAGACCGAGTTGTTAGGACAGGGGGCAAAGGGAGGCAGTCAAGAGGGAGCCAAGGGTGGAGTCAAGGGCCAAGAGAGCTCCTGGCTGAAATGCCTGAATTACATAGGAATCAAGCTAAGAAAGTGAAGCAAAGCCCAGCCCCCCCAGGGTGGACAGGGTTGGGGTAGGGGCAAGATTGAGAAATGTTGGGAGAAGCCACAAGTGAGCGAGATTTGTCCCAAGTTCCTTGGAAGCTGTCAGTCAAGAGTCCAGCGTGTTACTAGGACAACATCTAGGCATGGAAATAGAATTAGGGTTCAGGGTGTGACCTCATAGGGCTGGCTCCAGGTGACCAGAATCAAGGCTTAGTGTGACAAGGATCAGTACTCAGTGAGATTTGGATATGGGCTTAGTGTGTGACGAAGAAGATTAAGACTCAGGTCACAGGTATGCATCCATATGTTCCCATTTCTGGGCAAGGAGACCAAAGTTTACAAACAGGGGGAGATGGCCTTTGGCCGTGATATAAGTTTGGTGCTGGGAGTTGGAATCAGAAGATCTGTGGAGCACCCCAAAGTTCACAGAGGGCTTGAGTTCTGATACTTGGGATTACTTTGGCATTTATGAGCCTCGGTTTCCCCAACCTGTATCTCTTCTCAGGGATTTTGTGTGGATGGCTGAGGTCAGCAAGAATGGTGCTCTCTTGGGGCAGACCCTGACCTCATGACCCTGCCTGCCTTATTTCCTCCCACCACCCATGCTACTGACAGCCACCGTGGGTCAGCAAGCCTTTCTGTGGGGCTGAACCAGGTGTAAGACAAGAATATGACCGCCCAGCAGAGATTTGTTATGATGGCACAGCAGTTCAGGTCTCTGGGGAAGCCCAGACCTAGAGACAGCTTTAGCTAAGGTGGCCAAGCTGTTGTGAGGAAAAACAGCTCTCTTACAGGAAAGCCATATCCCAGAGGGGTAGTAGACACAAAGGCCCTGGGCGAAAGAGGGATGCCTGGTGTAAGGTGGTGTGAGGATTAGGAACATAAACACCGCAGGCATCCTCTGGCCTTCTTAGGCTGAAGCTAAAGAAGACATCTAGCTCACCACAAGTCATACAGTAGAGGGACTCCCGTGCCATGAGCAAAAGCAACATTTTGTATCTAACTCAGCAGTTTTGGCTGCTGGAAAATCCAACCTGGGCACATTCATGTTCCAGGACTTGGGCTTTCCAGACCTCCCTTCCCATTGCTGGAGGATTTTGGAGTCAGGAATAGTTCTATTTTTTAAAGGGAAGCTGTTGCTTATGCTCAAAGTAGGCATGTTACAGATGAGACATCCACCTGCTCCTTGGCTTGGCTGAGCTGTTTACAGTCTACTGTGCAGGGCCCCCAGCCCTTCCCAGCAGGCTTGCCTGGGCAGGGCAGAGAGAGCAGAAATTAGAGATAAAGAGCACCCTCAGAGAAGCAAACAATAGCCAGGTGTGTAATTAACATTTCAACGCTGATAGTATCGCCTCTGTGTGGACTCTCCCTCTCCTATTTAGCCTGCCTTAGTCATATCCCCACTGAGAGGTGACATCTCTGCCTTCTTTGGTCTGTGTCCCACCTCTCTGTCCAATGTTCAGGAGGTTTTTTTTTTTTTATTAGTTTATTATTTGAATTTTTAAAGATTTATTTATTTATTATGCATAGTTTTTACAGAAGAGGGCACCAGACCTCATCATAGATGGTTGTGAGCCACCATGTGGTTTCGCTGGGAATTGAACTCAGGTCCTCTGGAAGAACAGTCAGTGCTCTTAACCTCTGAGCCATCTCTCCAGCCCCTATTTGAATTTTTAAAATCAGATCTCATGTAGCCATGCTGGCTTTGAATTCTTGGTCCACTTGCTCCCACCTCCTAAGCGCTAGAGTTACAGGTTTGCATAATTGCCTTTATTATTACTTGATTTTATTTATTTATTTTTTTGAACAAAGGGTCTTATGTAGGCTGGCCTAGAACTTCTTATGTTGCTGAGGTTGGCCTTGAATTCCTGACCAATCTGGCTCTACTTTTCACATTCTGGGATCACTGGTATGGGATAAGATGCTCAAGCTACATATATATGTATTTGGTTTTGAGGGTTTCATTATGTAGCCAGGCTGGCCTTGAACTCATAGTCTTTGTTAGGATTCCATTCCATTTCCTGAAGTCTTGGCCAATGGCCATTACCAGCGTTCTTTTTTTTTTTTTAATATTTATTTTTATTTTATGTGACTTGGTGTTTTGCCTGCATGTATAACTGTGTAAGGGTGTCAGATCTTGGAATTACAGACAGTTGTTAGCTGCCATGTGGATGCTGGGAATCGAACTCAGGTCTTCCAGAAGAACAGTCAGTGCTCTTAACCACTGAGCCATCTCTCCATGTTCTGGCTTCAAACTCTAAGAAGGCTTTCTGCCTTCAACACCCCTCTTTGTTCCTTCCTTTCTCCATCTTGCCAGAGGGTGCAAGCTTCACACACACACACACACACACACATACACACACACACACACACACCCGCCTCCTCTCCTCTCCTCTCCTTCTTCTTTTTCTTCTCTCCCCCCTCCCTCCATTATTATCCGTGTTCCTTTCCTGTTGCTCTGTGTGTCTCTTTCCCGAAGGGCAAGGGGCCCCTATTTCCCATCCATATCCCCCATCCGCTGACATCCACAGGTATACCGGAACAATATCATAACACAACAGTCTTCCTGTCTCAGCTTCTGAGTGATGGGATTATAGACATGTGCTACCAGGCCTGGCACATCCAAGAGGGTTTTTGTTTTGTTTTCTTTGGAGACAAGGTTTCTCTGTATAGCCCTGGCTGTCTTGAAACTCACTTTGTAGACCAAGCTGGCCTCCAACTCAGAAATCCTCCTGCCCCTGCCTCCTAAATGCTGATTTAAAGGTGTATACCAGCACCTACATGGCAGCTAACAACTGTCTGTAGTTCCAGTCAAACACCAAGGCAAATAAATAAATAAATAAATAAATAAAGTTTAAAAAAAAAAAAAAAAGAGAGAGAGATGCCAGGAGAACCTGGTAGCCAGTGTCAGCTTTAATATATTAATAGACACCTCAGTCATTTGTCTCAGGTTTGGAGTTTGAGACCTAAGGCAGAGTGAGACTTTGTTTCAATAAAACAAAACAACCAACCAAATAAACGCTCCCACTTTTCATTTTGCAAAATGTTCTGTAAGAGCCAGAGGTGGCTTGCTGGTAGCTCTCACTTTGTGGCCCAAGCTGGCTGCTGTGGCCTAGGTACTCCGTCTTTTCTTCCACCTCTGTCTCAGGGGGTTTTCAACTCCAGACGAATGAAGGAACCCATTGTGGATGATGTCCAGCCTCTGGGAGTCCCATGTAGGGGCCAGGAGTCTTTCATTCCTTAGTTTTACACAGGATACTGATGACAGGTGTGTCTAGAGGAAACTGTGGGTGCCTTTATCCAACCCCTACTTGGAGGGTGAAGCCCAGCTCTGAGCCTCAGGGCTTTTTACCCACAAGGTCCATAAAGAAGGGGCCAAGGGGTCCAGGCCTGGGAGAAGTTTCACTCTCTATCACTTTCCTTTGTTTTTGCCGGCTTTCCCTCTCTCAGATGATCTGTCTGGTTGAGCATGATGGCTCAGTGAGTAGTTACTTTCTACAGGTTTCACATAAAGCTGAGTTTAATCCCTGGGAACCACATAGTAGAAGGAATGCTCTGACTTTCACACGCCGTTACCTGACTTTCATGTACGTGCCCTGGCATACATGTTCTCACCCACATGCATGCATATGCACAAATACACAGAATAAATAAATCAAGTGTTGTTTTTTTTTTTTTTAAAAAAGAATTTATTTATTCTTGGTGTACATTGGTGTCTTGCCTGCATGTATGCCTATGTGAGGGTGTCAGATCTTGGAATTACAGACAATTATTAGCTGATATGTGGTGGCTAGGAATTGAACTCAGGTCTTCTGGAAGAAGAGTCAGGGCTCTTAAATGCTAGCCCCTCAAGCATTATTTTAAAAAGTAAGAATTTACATGTTCGGGGCTGGTGGGACAGGGGAGGGGGAGACTGCAAAGGCCTTGTTCTCCTCAGGGTGCTCCAGATAAAGGGTCTCTTGGTTCTTGGGGTCCCCTAGGCCCTGAAGTCTCCCCACAAGCTCTCTGTGGAATGGGGAAGAGGACAGCCTGGACAGCAACATGCTAGTCCCTATCTGCCAGGAAGCATCCTACAGGGAGCATTTACATTCCAGCTCCTTTAGCACCAGAGCCTTTTCTTTCTCCAGCCTCAGTTTCCCCACCTACTGTAACTAAGCCAGGTATCCCTGTCTCCTCATAAGGTCTAAAGATTACAAACTGCACAGTTCTGGGGACCCCAACTCTGCAGGAAGAATACTAACATGGGAACCCCCAGACTTGATTCAGATGACCGGGGCTAGGAAGAACATTAAGGGCTTGTGGCCACTTCCCAGCTGGGCTAGGTACAAGCCTGTTTTCTGGTGACCTTGGCTGGCAACCATTGGCAGAAGCAGATGTTCTCAAGTGACTCAGCAGAGATGGGAACATTAATTTGTTTGAG
The DNA here is from genome assembly GCA_004025045.1 of Sigmodon hispidus. NCBI lineage: Eukaryota > Metazoa > Chordata > Mammalia > Rodentia > Cricetidae > Sigmodon > Sigmodon hispidus. The sequence goes on from PVIH01005628.1 coordinate 120,919, forward strand.
TGGCTGGCTCTGCTAAGGGTTCAGAGGAAAAAGGAACTTTGCTAAGGCTGGGCCAATGGTGCCAACGTGGGGATTGAGTTGGTGCCCAGGGACACACTTTAAGGGTACCTGGTTATCAACTCTGGGTTCTCTGGGTGCTGGATCTGTGCCCAGCGTTGGGCTCTGGAGAAGTTGTGCTTATGAAACACCATCAAGGAGTGCCAATTTTAGTGAGGGAAGAGGGTGAGGAGGTGCTACACTGGCGCCTTGTGAGCCTTTGGGTAGAGCATGATCAGCAGAGAGTTACTGAGTAATGTGGGAATGTCTTTCTATATGCTGTGAAATAAAGACACTGTTTGGCCATGGCAGGCACCGTAGCTGTAGTCAAAAAAAAAAAAAAAAAAAAAAAAAAAAAAAAAAAAAAAAAAAAAAAAAAAAAAAAAAAAAAAAAAAAAAAAAAAAAAAAAAAAAAAAAAAAAAAAAAAAAAAAAAAAAAAAAAAAAAAAAAAAAAAAAAAAAAAAAAAAAAAAAAAAAAAAAAAAAAAAAAAAAAAAAA
>PVIH01005629.1:0-46903 GCA_004025045.1 Sigmodon hispidus
CAACTATGTTCATAGCAGCATTATTTGTAATAGCAAGAACCTGGAAACAACCTAGATGTCCCTCAACTGAAGAATGGATTAACAAACTGTGGTACATCTACACAATGGAATACTACTCAGCAGTAAGAAAAAATGATATCCTAAAATTCACAGGCAAATGGATGGATTTGGAGAATATCCTCCTGAGCGAAGTATCACAGACCCAGAGAGATAAGCAGGGGATGTACTCACTCACTAGTGGTCTCTAAACAAACAAACAAGAAAAAAAGCCAAACATGCCCAAGCGGCAAACCACAACCACTAAACAGCTTGGGATCAGAAACACCCTGGACTGACCCATCAAACCCCAGTCCAACTATAGGAACACTTGACTCACTCTTGAGGTAGGAGGTACAGAGCTGGATTTGGCCAGGAGTGGAGACTGATCCAAGCATTATTGGGTCAGTGGGACCATGGGACTGTCTGCTCCCTGCCCAGGGAGGGGATGGGGAGTTGCAGAGAAGAAAAACGACCAGATGTGGTGGGAGGGGGAAGAGACCTTGAATAAGAATATACAGGGATGGAAAAAAAAATTCAGAGGGAAAGCTGAACACAAAGAAAATATATGTATAGCAATCTTATTTGTATTTCCACCCTTGATAAGCCATGCTTATGATTCTTATCCTCTGTATAGTTATTGTTAACTCTTACGCATTTTAATTTTTTTTTACTGTTTTTTTTTGATAAATACAAAATAAAGAAGGAAGAAAAAAAACTGTCACACAGACAAAAAGAAAGAAAAGCTGCCTAGAAATAAGCTAAGCTGAGGCCATTCATAAGTAAGAAAACTAAGTTAACAACAAGCCACAATGTATTTATTTAGGAACTGGATGGTGGGCCCCAAAGAGTAAAAGAATAAAAAACAACAAAATAAAAACAAACACAGCTTCAGGCTAACAGATCAACATGATATAAAATAGAATTCCTTTGATTCCAACCCTAACCCTAGTCTTAACACTAACACTAGGATCCCTGTGTCTTGGATATGTAGAAAAACATCTTAAATATTTAGGATCATGTTTGTTCTCAGGTAATGGCAGGGCTTGTGATTTTACAAAAACTTAGAATATAAACAATTTTTGCTACTATTATCCTAAGATCTGAAATCTAGATACATAAGAAAATTGGCTTCTAGAACACAGGAATCTTCAACTCATATATATATATATATATATATATATATATATATATATATTAACTTCCACACTAACACTTAGATAAAATTTATGAATTTTCTATTAAATTCATAAAGAATTTAAAGAATCTTGATTTTGAATAAATCAGTTATATCATCAGGATTTAGTCATTTAAGTTTGAAATACTTTGTAAAAATAAGTAAACAGCATTATATTTGGTGGAGGAAAGAGTTATATCACAAATTTTTATAATAAAATTTTAAAGCATTGATTTCCATGAGTACTCCTGTCTCCCAAACTGCTGAATACATAGATCATTTTATGGCTACTTTTTATCAATAGTTCACAGAAAATTTATTTAAAAAATCAATTTCCTTCTTCCAATCCAAAAGTTTTATGTATTAAAAAATGAGGAAATTTATCTCATATCACTATAATACAGTGTTTAAAGGAATCATCTGAGAAATCAAATTATATGTGAAAATAATCAGAAAGATTTTATTGTATGTTGAAGCTCTAGACACAAAACCAAAGCTTTTTACAAGACTAAAAATATAATCATAACATTACATGATAAAATACAAACAGTCTGAAGCCTTCTTTAAAATTAATCTCTGAGCAATTATATCAAAGTACTCTATCATTCTTCACTTATATGTGACTTTACAATATTTTCAGTCCTTGGTGTTCAGCATCTATATATGTCTTCTTAAAACAAAGACCAAAACAACCGCTTGTTTATGCCATTTCTTAAGGCCTACTGATAGGCTGTCAACCAGCCTCTGTGTTGCTGCACCAAAAATAAATTACTATAGCAACGCCTGTATTTCCTGTTTCTCATCACATCCATCATAGTGAAGGCAAGAGCCCTTTCTTTCCTTTTCTTCTGTGATCTTGGTAAATCCTTGGAGGGCAAGTGTTTGCTTCTCCATAGGATACACCTGGAAGATAGTGAAGTTCACAGACAACATCTTTTCATAGCGTTAAATTTCATTACCCATTTATCTATATAACAAAAATTTAGTACCTCCTGTGATAGGTTTTACTTCATACTTTGGGCTACATTACTGCTTAAAACAATGTGTTGGGTTTTTTTAAGCTGGTTTGTATGTGTATGCATATGTATATGTGTGTAGACATATATGCACTGCATGTCATATGCATATTATGTGTATACATGTATATATCAAGTATATATGTTATATAAAGAACTCTATAAAGAAGAAAGCCAAATGGAGTGATAATCTTCTCCAAAGTCATTAAATGTCTGAGAATTATTACATTTATTTTTACAGTAAAAATCTGGGTGTGTATGTGTGTGTGTGTGTGTGTGTGTGTGTGTGTGTGTGTGTGTGTGTGTCCAGTGTGCTGAAGTCTAATGACAGCTTGTGGGAGTTGGTTCTATCCTGTCACATGTTGCTTCTAGGAGGGACTCGGGTTTGCAAGCCTGGAGGTAAACTCCTGTAGTGGCTGAGCCCTCTTAACAGTCCCCTAAAGAGCAGTTACTAATTATAGAAGAGTGTCATTTTAAACAAGATGGTAAATGTTAAAACATACAAATAGATCAAACGTTGCTAAATGGACAAATGCCAAAGAGGGAAAATCACCCGGGAATAGAAGTATCCAAAATCCACTGTCAGCTAGTTTTCTAGTACCACCAATTCTACCAACTTTGATTAAATACTGGATGTTGCCAGGCATTTTGAAACTAAAAGAAGAAGAACACAGAGCACAGGACCTTTTCTCTATCCAAGCACTTATAGGAAACAGCAACAGGAGACATGAGGAGAATACAAATTCTTCAACACTTTCATTACTCTTATTTTTCTTGCCTTTGACATACTTTTATATTAAAGAAAAGCCTATTGAAAAGACAGTAAATATAAAATTTTGACACTGACTTTTAAACTAGAGCCCTCCCCCCAAAAAGGAGTTCAGAGAAAATTAAGTCTTGTGGTAAAAGGTCCTGTGTTAAAATGAAGCTTAACCACTTCAAAATGAAGATCTGAATATACATTTCATTTCATTTCTATATATGAAGTATAGAAAATATACTTTCATTTCCTTTAATTTTTAATTAAATAATCATTTTAATGATTGACACCAGTATACAATGTATTTTGATCTTATTTAACCCGTCAACTTCTTATCTCCTCTCTTTTCCTCTCCCCAACTATTCCTCCTTCCATATTCATGTCTTTATCCCCACAACAAACATGATTTGTTATTTTTCCATAGCTTTCCCATGGAACACCATTTATACCAGTGAGACTATCTTATTAATTTACTCACATCTACTGGCCACCCTGTTTTGAAGTTTATGTCTTGCAGAGGGACTGGTCCCACCATGCCATTCTCGTGGGGGTCAGAGATGAATTGTGTGCATCTGTTCTCTCTCTGCACTATATGGGGTCCTGGGTTGAATTCAGGCCTTCAGACTTGGCAGCAAGTGTTTTCAGACACTGAGCTGTCTGCCCCTGGCTCCCATTTCTACCTAACGTTACACTCATCTAAACACAATCCAAATTTGGAAACAAACAAGATAATTCAATTCACTAGAGGTAATGAAAGTTATAAATTCTGCTGATACTTATTCATCTAATCTATAAATATTATAAAAATATACTTTTATAACATTCTGAATACAAAACAGCAAGCATTTGAGTATATATTTTATGTGAAGATGAATTTATTTGCAAACTCAATCAAAATACATTGCCAGTTGATGCACTACTTCAGAAGCAGGCTGACGAAAAAAATAGATTTCCTCATGCCTTGAAGTTACTTACAAAGGTCCCTTCCCTTCATTGTGTGTAGACTGACACAAAGACACTTCTTCCCATACAATGCACTTGGATCTGGAAACAGACATATTTCCAGCTCCACAATGACTCTTCACAGTGCTGACCACTGTGCATATACGTATATATGCATGGATTGTACTGATCAATATAAAACAGTAGAACTTACAGCCTAGAACATCTGGAAACTTCTCAAGTGAACAGATTGTTTGTCTTTCTCTACTTCTGTTTTCATAAGAGAATTTCTAGGCATAATTTTTCTTTAAAAGCACAAAGTCTAGAATAAACTGTCTCAACATGAAACCCAGGGACCCCTAAGTGATCTGTGTGTGTATTCAAAATATGAATAGACCTGTATAAATCTCATAAAGCATTTTATAGGACTGTATATTTGTATAATTCATTGGATAGTAATTTGTGACTTAATATAATTTTCATAGGACCTGGGGACTCTCAAAATGTTAATGGAATACAAGTAAGTTTTCAAAGACTGTGTTTCAATATCTTCAACAAAGACAACTAACTAATGAGTTAATGGTGTTGAAGAATTAAAGAATTTCAAATGAATGGTTCTGTGCAATAAGAGTTATAATACTACTGAAGAAATCAACAGCAGCCAAGAACAAGAAAACCCTTCCTCAGGCCTCTACCTCCTCCTAGTCTTCTTTCTCCTTTTCTCCTCCCCCCTCCCCTTCCTTCTCCATTTCCTTCCCTTTTTTCTTTTCTTATTCCTGCCTTCCTCCTCCTCTTTTTTGATTTTTCTTCCTCTTTTTCACTCTCCCATTTAGTCCTTATTTAATTGAGCATATTTTAAGGCTTGAGGTTCCCCCCCCATTTCTGGCTTTACTTCATCTTTTTTTTTTTCTAAATTTTTCAGTGTTTCCTTAGAGTTTACAATTTGTATTTGCTACTTCTTAAGTCTATTTGTAAATACAGTATATAACTTCAGAGGAAATGCAGGTCTCTTATGACAAAGCACCCTGAATTCCTCTCTATTTGTTCTAATTATATTGCTATTATTCATTTATTCATATCCTATCATGACCCAGTATGTTATGACCACTATTACTCTGAAGACTTGTCTATTAGAAAAAAGAAAAATAGAAATAATAGATTTCTATTTGATCTTCATCTGTTCCTTCTCTAATGTTCCTCCTTGACAAAGATTTACATTTATGGCTCTTGGTCATCTCCCATCACCAATACAGAATGCCTATGATAAACAATAGAAATAAGTGCATAAATTTTCAAGGTTTCAGCCTATAATCTTCTTGTGTCCTGGGGTCTGTAGCATGCCCATGTAATATGATGGGAGTTTATGGTAGCAGAAACTTTGTTGTCAGATTATGCTGTTTATGTCTCAAAATAATGATGTCTAATCTCCTTATTCATTAGAGCTAAAATCAGAAGTTAAACATGGGTTTCATAGGTTCCCGCTATGCAGAAAGATTGAAAACATGCTATACTTGGCCATTCCTAGAGCATCACCACTGAAAGATTCCTACTCTCTCTGCCTCCTCTCTTCAGTGTCACAAATTTTAGATGGGACTTGGGCTCATGTTACTGCAGAACGGCAAACACAAACATTTAGACAATAGCTTTAGCCAGGAAGTAATTGCCTCTCTAGGGTTAATGCTTCTATTTCTACCCATTAGGCAGAGCTGCACAGAAAAATAATAAGGAGGGACATATGGACATTAGGACCTTTCAATCCTACTGTCAGTGTCACCTTCCACAATGTTTACTGACTCCAAAACAACTCGGCCTGCTTTTTCCTTTTAAAACTATTTATATATTATTTTATATTATTTTATGTGCATATTTTATGTACATTACATGTATGCCTGCTGCCCATGAAGGCCAAAAGAGAGAATCAGAGCCCCTGGAATCAGATGGTTGTAAGTCACCATGTTGGTGATGAAAACTGAACTCAGGGTCTTCTGGAAGAATAGCGAGTACTCTGACCACTGAACAATCTTTCCACTTCACAGCTTACCTTCTCTTTAAAGCCCAAATAGGCCAGCAGATCAAACAATATTTGGGCTTCAAACATCTATTAGAGTTGTTTTCTAAATTTTTCTGAGATCAAATCTTCCAATAGAAACAATTAGAGAACATCAAAGAAGTTTGAAAATTTATGCACTTACGTCCCCAATAAGGCATTTCAGAAAGGTGAAGGTGTCAAAATCATTGTAATGTTGCCAACTGCACAAAAACCCAGACATAGTCAATAGAACAGAAGAGTTCAGATACATTGAAAAGATACTAATATATATAGAATTTATACAGGTATTATAACCAAAAGAGAATTATCCAGCGTGACCTTCATAAAAATTCAGAGAAAGAAACAATTGCTTCAATCTGAGCGGCATTAGCTCAATAGTACTAGGTAAGTTTCCAGACACCTCTTAAGCTTTTCTGGGAACTTCTAGAAGAATATCAGGAATGTAAGAGAATTCCAAGGAATAAGCTGAGAGGTAAGTCAGACTTTATTATTCTTGATGTTCTTAGAAAATCTCAGACAAACTAGATATGTCAGCTCCATAATTGAGTCTAGGTCTATACACAGCAGAAGTGTCAGGTGTGTGATGGGAACATCCATTCCATTCAAGACCAGTCACGGTGACAAGGGCAAGACATTTTGTTCCCAGATGGCTGGCTATCCTCGTAACTTATTACAGATTTCCTAAGCCTTGTGGTTTTATCTACACTGTGCCCGTGCTCAAGGTGCTCATGGTTCTCATAAGCTCATTTTCATTTGTGCACTAAGAAAATTGACTCTGAGAATGATTTGGCAGAATCTGTTATAGAAATCATAGGCTATTAAACCATCGAAGAAATGTCACCAGAGTGAAATCTTTGCTAAGGCCCAAGGCTCTTGATTTGATGCTCAATTTATTAAAAATTAAATGGCCATAAATTTTTATTGCTATCATTATAAGTCACAGCACCATCCTATAGTTATGTTTGGGTCTTTAAAAATACATGATGAATTCCAGATCTCTCATTCAGGATTGTGTTATCCTTATCCCTATGTTATAGCGGAGATTAATACTGCTAACAGAAAATGGGGATGTTGCTTTGGTGACTTTAAGATAAAAATGACTTTCTCTATGGGATTTTCTGGTGTTTTTATTCCTATAATACATTGCATAGTCTCCTGTTGATATACATAATGTCATTGTGTCCAAGCTGTAGGAACACAAGTCAGGTTGCCAGAGAAGATTTACCAATTATCCTTGTTCCTCCACATCAATCACTATGTCTAGAAAGTAGAAGCATTTAGACCATGTTGGTTGTCTATCATAGAATTCTTTGGTTAGCTTTCGACAGTATTTAGCCAATCTCATGTTTTATCCCATATGTAGCTGAAGGGCTGTGAGAAATATCCAAAACCAACCTCTGGAGTCCCATGGAATCAGCAGACCTAGGTTGCTTGTTCCCACACAGGACATACGTGATTACACCACAATTCTTTTTCTAACTCTTCATAGAAAGAATTTTAAACTTAAATAAAAAAATCTTTGTATTAAACCTCTCATATAAAATAATTTATATGGAACAGATCTTGTAGCATTGTGGTCATAGTTTGTTCTATCTGCTCCCACGGCACCTTTCCTTCTGTCTTGAACTTTAATAGCTCACATGGGCAAAATACAGCGGTGGTTTCTTAAGGCAACTACTTCAAATGAACAACACTCATTGGTTTAATATTAATTTAATATGAGCACTCATTATTGGTTTAATATTTTTGTTATAATGCTCCAATGTCTTTAAAACAATTTGAATAAACCACTCTGAGATATTTGAAACAGCAGGGGACCAATACAAAGCAATATTTAATTTAAAATTTCAAAAGAACGTCCTCCTAGAGACAGACTTCAGAAACCTACATCATTTCACACATGATGGCTGTTCATAGCCATTGTGTTTCTATCCTTTCTAAGAATTTTAATTTTTATATAAGTCCTTGTTGACTGATATACATGAAGTTTCCTATTCTCCCAAATGCAGCATCATTTCCCACCAGGAAATGAAATCCCACTCACCTCACTGACTGTGTCATTCTTTTCAACCGTCAGCTCTTTGTCTCCCTAAATCTGAGGACTCTTTTCAATGGCTTTTGCCCTAATCAACACAAGCACAAGTTAGTTTATGATGGTTCAGCCCAGCAGAAAGCAAGAAATATCTTCCAACCCTTATTCCACAGGCCCCTGACACAGAAAAACCAAAGGAAGGAAAGTGGTACTATAGGAGGAACCTGAGATCAGCCCATTATGGAGAATGTAGATAAAATCAAATGTTTTTAAAGCAGGTTGATTTCCATGCTAGAAACAAACTACTGTGTTAAGAATTAGATATAAATGCTTTTCACAGACTTTTAAATGGCAAAATGAGCATAAATGACACTGGCTTCCTACAAGACAAGAGACTCTGTATTTGCTAAACCCAAGATCTAATAAAACATGCACACACTACCAAAAATAAAATATAATCCAGTAAGTATAAAATCGCCATAGACTCGTCCTTGTAGTATTTTATGATGCTATTAGCTGTTTCTTCATTCAGTTGCTTAGAAACAACAGGCTTAATCCAGTTTGCAATTTAGATTTGGCTGGTCAGAACATTTTAATTTTAAAATTATGTCTACCTATGAGAGAGTGGACCATGGTCATGTATATTTGTTGAAAATTGTCCATTTTAATTTCTCACTTGCTGAACAGTCAGGTTCTAAAGACTGGATTTTCTAGCCCACCTCTCAGGTTCCTGGTAGCAAGGATTCCATTAACAGGGTTTTCTTGTGTAATAATTGAATTCTTTCTGTTTGTATGTCTTTCTTTCTTTTTTTTTTCTTACCATATTCTTTTTCTTTTGGCATTTGATTTGGTGATACTGGTGCAGGTAAACAGTCGTCAGGATGTGGGAAACTGTCATTTCTGATCACAGGTGTGTTGGGTTTTACAAGGCATGTCTAGACATGTTAATCTAGCAGCACTTTTTAAAGACTTTAAAAGTCTTCCATGTGACGTAAGTTCCAAATGACAGTCTAAAGAAGCTACACCTTCAACTGAAACATGTGAGGAGCAGTAATCCATCATCTGTGGAGTCTTTCCATTTGAATGACTAAGAAAAATTCTTTCCTTCCCAAGGGAAACGTTCCCTAAGTGCACTGCACTCAGCTCCACACCAGTTCATTGCTTATGATTTCCAATAACTGAAAGATCATCTCCAGGCAGGAACAATCTTTACAAATCTTTTTTAAAATTAGTATGTAATATGTATTCCATTACAGAACATATTTGTATCCTCTGTGGTAAATTTTGAAGAATTGAATGATAAGGTTATTTTCTAAGAAAAGCATGCTGGAAAGTTGGATGACCTGTGAATCACATGTAATTCAAGCCTTAGGCTCCCAGACTGAAAGCTTATACAGTAAAAAGGCATTCTTCATCAAGAGTAGATACAGAGTTAGGGGTATGACTTAGTTGTTAGAGTGCTTACTAGCACAGATGAAGCTCTGAGTGCCATGCCTGGCATTGGATAAACGCAGGTGGTACTGTGCAGGCCTGTAATCCAGACATCAAGAAGTAAAAGATTAAGGACATCCTCAACAACATAACAAAATTGAGGGCAGCTTAGCTATATAATAATTACAGAAATTTAATATTACATATTACAGATATATTTTTATGTAAAGGCCAAAGATGCAAAGAAGTTAGGAAGAAATATGGATGGAAATTTTTCCAGCTTTACTAAGATATAATAGACAGCTTAAAATACTCAGACTTTTTAATTAGCAACATTGTAAAATAATTACCATAATCAAATAACTAGCATTCATTGCTGCATGTAATTACCTGTTTGTATTTGTACCTGCATGACAAGGATATTACCTGTTGGCAAATTTCTAATAAATAAGATTCATTTTAATTGTTCATTAACTGTATTCTATCATTGTGTATCACTAATAGGAAGAACTTCCTTCCTTGTCAGGCTTGTCTTTACATTATCTGAGGAAAGACCAATGATGTCCTAACACATCATCCAGCATAAGCATCTATGTATGAAGCAACAGTTCTGGAGATATACTATGCAACCACAGGGCAGCTTGGGAAATGGCCAAGCAAATTCAGGGAGCTTAAGGGAGCCCTCTGGGCTTTAGCTCTGGTGCATGGAAATCTGAGCATAAGCTAAGGGTAAATTGATGTGGGATGTCTTTCTGTATGCTGTGAATATCATTCATTAATAAAGGCACTGTTTTAGCCTAAGGCAGGGCATCTTAGAAGCAGGCGGAAAATCTGAGCATAGATAAAGGAGGAGAGTACAGTCAGGGGAGATGAGATTCAGCTGCCCGAGAAGCAAAATATAAAGAAATCAATAAGCCGCAAGACACATGGCAAGACACATGAATGGAAATGGGTTGGATTAAGATGCAAGAGCTAGCTAACAATATGTCTGAGCCATAGGCCAAGCAGCATGTAATTAATGTCTGAGTCAATTTTAAGGGGCTAAGCAGTGGCAGACAGGTCCAGAACATGGAGTTAGGCTGGGCCAGAAACTCAATATTACAGTAAATGACAGCAAATTTCTACCTCAAAGATAATTGACTGAAACAATCTTCCTGTCTCTTTTGTCAGGGTGTTAAGAAAAATGAAAAGGGGGAAATGAGGTTGACAATTGGTCAGAAATGTGAAAAATCACTGAATTACATTTTTTTTTTTTACTTTCAATCTTCTTTCTATGCCAGAAAGAAAAGTAAGATTTTATAAGACAAGCTCTTACTGCACAAACAGTATTTGGAAGAGAACAATATTTTGATGTATTCATACATATGCAGTCCCATTAAAAAACTAAAAAAAGAGATGTGAAAAGGAAGGTGTGGAGGGTACATTCCAGCCTTCAAAAGAAGTGCTTTTCTTTTTATTCATAGACTATCATGCATACATACACACACACACACACACACACACACACACACACACACACACACACACATACACACACACTACCATCTTATGCCACATACAGAAATAAGAGGGAAATAAATTCCCCATGGGAAGCTTGGCTTTCAGAATTATACCACAAAGGCTACACTAACAGCTCTTGGAATGTCAGTAGCTGTGGGCTTCCTGACTTCAGCTGTCCAACATGTATAAGTCTACCTACCTCCCAGGGAATCCCAGTATGATAATTGCTAGGTATGTGCCTCACACATAGACCACTCATCTTTCTTTGCCCCTAATGTGGTGTTAAAGACATAATTTAATCCAGGATTAAACTGAATAGATTAAGTTCAATATGACAAATGATAGAAAACAACAGGAAGGAAAAATTATACATTTAGAAAAGAAAAATCTTACAATTAACCATTTTCACCCTCACGCTTTCCCAAACTTTGCTGTCAGAATCACAGTACGAATTTGACTTCTAGAATGCTGCAGCCTTTTATGTCTTGTCTTTGGAAATAGATTCCTCATCCATGGTAAAGTTTGTTCTCTTTTCTCTGATGATTTACGTTTCTCACAAATCCTACAAAATTCACACCTCACATCTAGTATTTGGAAATTCTTTTTAAAAATACTTATCCTGTCTTGATAGAAATCAACATCATCTTATATATACATCAATTGATCACTACCATTTGTTCATATGAATTACTTGTTCTTAATCTTTATCAATTTTATTCTTTTACTTATTACTTTTTAATTAGTAGTATTAATATTAACTTTGGGAGACATTGTGATAAGCTAGGTGTGAAAACAGACTTCAAGGAGACAGTACTTTCTGGACCCAAGAGGACTGTGGTACAAATGGACTCACAAGCTGTGACAGCATGCACAAAACCTGTACAAACTCAAGTCAGACAAAAATTTCAGCACAAAGAACAGGAAGAACATGACTATAAGTTTGTTTATCATATATGTTTAACTACTAATCTGTATTTCTTAATTATACACTACAATTTAAATGAGTCACATAAACCTAACACCTTAAACAAGAGTAAAAATATACATAACAACATCAACCTTAAATTTGTATCAATAAATCAAAATCCAATCCAAATGTAAAGTATTTTGAAATTAACAGTTGTTTTTTGGATCAAAGTAGATTCAATACTATTTTTTTTAATCATTTCTATATCATATCCCCTTCTTTTCCCTAGAAAGAGATTGACTATGACCATTAACCATTTATAATAAAAAGAAACATTTCTAAACAATATTTTTGGAATTTGGTCATGGCTTTTCATTACTACTTCCTGGTGATTGGGGACACTGGGAATCTTATGAGGGTGACAAAACCAGGAGCCAGTGAGTTGCGAAGAGAGTTAGGCTATGTCCCTTTCCTTAGATGGGCTTCTGATAACATCCATTGCACATTTGGAGTTTAAAGGAGAGACAGGTCTTAAGCAATTGTTGTTAACTGTGTTGGAATTCTTGAGTTAGCTAGTGAGAGTTTTCAGCCAGACTCTGGAGTAAGATACCCTCTCCCTTTCCACAGCTCCATAATTTTCTTTGTCTTTCTATTCTGTCTCATGTACATATGTCAATTTCTATGTCTTGTTGGAAACAGCTATAGACATGGTCTAAAAGACATGTACTTTCCTAAAGTTTATTAGGCCTATGAAGACACTACTGATGCTCTAATGCAGGCATCAAGCCTTATTTAGCCACATTTAGTTGACTTCAGTTTAAAGTGTGCCCTTCGATAAAATTTGTAAAAATCAGCTCTCCATTTCAAAAAAAAAACCTTCTTTCCTTTTATCTCCTTCTAGAACACAGTTATTGACATTAATTTATAGCCCATTTACTTACATTTGTACCTTATATATATATTGATCCCATGACATTTAATGTGAGAACGTGCTCACATAAAATTTTTCTTACTCATTTTATTCATTTCATGTGAAGTTATATTATTTTTATTATTCAGTATCATCTATCAGTCTTGATAATTGGTATAAGCAGTACAATAATCAGAAATAGTATCAACTTATGGAATGCCTTTTAGCTATGTTATTTAAGGAAATTACAATTTATACATGTAAGTAATATATATCAGAAATATATCAGAAAAAGACCTAAGACATTGTACATAGGATGTATTGGGAGAACAAAACTAAACTATAGCTCAGAGTTTCTCCATAATCATACTACTATGTTTGAGGAATGAGCAGCCTGGTCATGGATATTTCTTGCATAAGGGTGCAACTGAGGAGAAGTTCACGAGAAAAACTATAAATCTTTGCAGCTTTTTCATATGAAAAGTTTCCAGTGACACATGAGAGACCAAGATCAGGAAAATAAATACCTCAAAGCAATGTGTTCAGATAGCCAGACACAATGCTCTCATTATAAAGTAGGAAAAAAATACTTTTCTAGCATTCTAAATATAATACAATTATTCTCTTTCACTTATTCAAAGAGAAAATGACAGTATCTTTAATCGTGAAATTAATATGCCAGCTCTGTCTTTTATGTTTATTTCTATCTAAATGAAATCTTCCATACCCCTGGGCTTTCTTACATTCAGGGCAATGTTTCAGTTGAAGTTAATTGTATAGCCAAGAATCCATGCTTTGACACTAAGATGCTAAAATATTTTCTTGTTTAATTCCCATTTTATTTTATATAACTAGAAATATGTGTGTGAAGAAATGAATTTTTTAAGTTTCTTGTTTAGACTTTTCACAAACTACATGATATTTCTTAAGTGGCTCTCCATGGAGTTGGCTTTCCTACTGAATATATTGTACTTTTGTGAATCTTCACTGGAACAGCAAATGGAGGTTGGGGATAGTGTCAAATGTAGGAACCACCTAAATTCCATTTGTATTTCTTGCCAGTGCTCTAGTTCTGAAGAAAAGACCACTGACTCCAGGAATAGACAAGAAAGAAAGCTGAGATGTTTGTGCCAATGCCAGGGAATTAGCAGGGAGACATGTGTTAGGCAACAACATGATTTTGCTTCTTATAAACTCCCAGGGGGATTATTTCAATAAGAGGATCAAGATTTTGGTTTAAGTAACTAGAAAAAGAGACAAGCCATTTATTGAAGAAGAACAAGTTAAAGGAGCAGAAAGAATTGAAATTCCAGTTCCTGCCATGTTGACTCTGAAATGCCTTAATGGGCATGTCCTCCAAGAGGAAGCCAATAGCTGGCCAGTGGTTTTTAGGTGAGACGATGAGAAAGATGCAGAAGAGGGACACAGCTGTGGTGACTTGAGTCTGTCTGAGATATCTCACATTGTCTTCAGTCTGAGATGTCTCACATTGTTTTGTGTTTTACATGTTTGTTCCCAGATTGTGACATTATTTCAAAGGCCCAGGAGTTTTTACAAAGCTGGAGGAAGCAGGTCACTAAACGCATAGAAGGCAACATTATCTCTAGTTCTGATCTAGCTCTTTCTGATTTCTGCCCATGATATATGGCCTTAGGCTAAAAGAAAGGAAAAAGAAAGAAGTAGAAAAGAAGTAGGTAAAGAAAAGCTAAAGAGGAATAGCATGTATTAATTAAGGGAACACCCCTCAAGGCTGTATAAAACCCTAAATACAAACACACCAACTTCACAAAACAAATACTACGAGATTAACACATGCCTTGACTTCAACACAAAAATAAAAGGTGACTTTAATCCTTCATTATCACCAAAGACAGGTCATACAGGATGCCCACATACACAACTAACTAACTAACTAACTAACTAACTAAATAAATAACTAAATAACTAACTAACTAACTAAATAAATAAATAAATAAAGTAACATCAAAGCTAAATAACACTGCAGGTAAATTGGATTAGCAGACATCTACAGCATATTCTACTCACATATCATAGAATATACACTCCTCTTGGCAGTCCATGGAACTTTCTTTAAAATACATCATGTTTTCAGACACAAAGTAATTCTTAACAATACAAGAAAAATGAAAATTTTGTATTTTATCTGCTTCTAATGGAACAAAACCAAAAAGAAAACAGCAAGAAAAACTACAAATTATATGAACTTATGGACAATGGGAAATATACTATTTAGTGATCCATAGGTCAATCAGAGAGAAAGTTGAGAGAGATCTAGTGAGTAAAGCATCAAGTGTGAAAACCTGAGCCTGACCCCCAGCATTCAAGTAAAAGTCAGGTGCAATTGTATGTATCTGAAACCCTGTACTAAAGAACAAAGGCAGAATCCCAGGACTCACTGGCTAGAAACATCTAAAATGGTGAGATCCAATATTAGTGAGTGACATATCTCAAAAAATAAGGTTGAAAGTGATAAAACTAAGAAACCTAGCTTTGACTTCTGGGTCCCATAAGCACACAGAGACAAGAACATCATCCTATACACACATGTAGAGTCACAAAGGAACCAGAGTATCCAATGCAATAATCCTAAGCAAAAAGAACAATTACAGAGGAACCACTGTACCTGACTTCAAGTCATGATATTAAAAACATCACGATATTGGCCCCCAAATAAACTTCTAGATCAATAGAATAGTATAAAAAGAACCCAGAAATATATCTACACAAATAAATCTATCAACATGATCTTTGACAAAAATTACACACACACACAAAAAAAAAAAAACCAGAAAATCAAACTAAAAAAAACCCAAACAAAAACAAAAAAAGAAACAAACAACAATAAAAACCATATACTGGAGAAAAAGACAGCCTCTTCAACAAATGTTACAAGGAATATTGGCCATGCACATAGAGAAACAAATCTCTTTATATATCTCACCCTGTACAAAATGTCATTTAATATGGATAAATTCTATTGCATGAATTCTAATTGCTAGAATTAATAAAAGCCCAGAGTCAGATGTTAGGGAAAAGCTAAAATATCATATAGACAGAGAAACAAGCCACAGGTACTTCTCACCCAACCAACTCCTCAGGCTAAAAAGAGTAGGTCCTGTCCCCAGGAATTCTCAAACTCAATGCCTGAGACCTTAGCCAAAAGGAATGGGAGTGCCAGAGAAGCCCAGCTCCTCCCTCCTCATTCCACCCAGCTATCTCACTTCCTCGTTCAACTTTCCTAGTGCTAGGCTTAAAGGTGTGTGCCATTAGTGCCTGGCCCTGTTTGACCTTGAACTCACAGAGATCCAAGTGCTAGGATTAAAGTCCTGAGTTACCACTCTCAGACCTTCATGGCTTGTCTCTGTGAGTGGCTCTGTCCTCTGATATTTCAGACTATTTTTATTTAATATAGAATATGTCACAACAGAATTTCTTAACATAAAACCTGAAACTCAGAAACTATTAGAAGACACATAAAACATAAGACTTCAATATATAGGCAAACACATCTTGAAAAGGTGCAAGTCAGGAAATAAAAATCAGGAAATGAGGTTGCATGACATTAAAATGTATCGGCACAGAACAGGACGCAAGTGAGTGTGTGGAAGAGGCAGACTGAAGAATAAAAGAAAAGTGCATCAGCTATATATCTGAGTGTTAGTATCTAGAATACAGTAAGAATTAAAATAAAAACTAAATGTCAGAGCCTCACACAATCACATCAATAAGTAGACACCTTAAGTGAATAGATATTCTCAGAAGATCAACCAACCAACTAAGGGAAAATTCTCAAAAGATGAAGCTCAGATGGCCAACAGACATAAAGAAAATTAAGCATCCTTACCTGTGGCGAAATGCAAATTATAACTGCATTTGTGTTCTGTCTCTTTCCAGTCAGAATGACTATCCATACGAAAGTAAATAACAAATGCTGGCAAGGATACATGAAGAGGAACTTTTATATACCACTGATGAGAATATAAATTGGTGCAACTCACATGGGGATCAAGTTCCTCATAAAAATAAAAAGTAGGACTTCTACATAATCCTGAGTATGTATATGAAGAACTCTAAGTCAATATCACAGAGGCATGTAGACATCTTTATTGACAGCTGTTTACAATATATAAGCCCTGGAATAATTCTAAGTGGTTACCTGCTGGGTTCCATGGGTGTATACAGCAGATGGCAAACAGTATTTAACAGATTGTTCTACCAGATGAATAACTCTGTGTTGAGGAACCCCACGCAGCAAAGTCCATAGCGGAGTCCCACTAAATCAAATTCATGGAATGGCTCCCCTAGGCAAAGCCTGTGCGTTGACTGGCTGTGGATACAGGTTATTTTCTGTCTATAACTTTCTCAGGTGCCACTGTTATGCCTCCCTAATAAGAACAGCTTTGGGGTTCTTTCCACATCCCATTGTTAGTGTGTTTTACATCTTTGGGCACACTTACAGTTGTGGGTAGTCAAGTCTGATGTATAAAAATAATATCAGAATTTTCTTCTTTACTGAAACAGGAAAGTAACAGTGTTTTCAGTCTCAAAAGACAACTAATTTTAGACTTCAAAACAAATCAGACAGACTAAGCTGCTCCTGCAGATTATATACACAATGACTAATTTTCAGATGTTGTTTATTGTTGAATCAAGGCCAGCCTGTTTTGAGACACACCTTTTCAATAGTCGACTTTCTTCACATACTCTGACTACTCAAGGTTCAACCTACTACTGTTATTGTTATATCCTGAATTTTGTAATATTCTCTGTCTGGGAAAATGCAAGGCCAAGCATTTACACATGACTTTATGTGTTATAAGAATGGGTTGGCCCTGAAAATGCAGCATATAATTGTCCAGAGTTGGCTAAGGAGAGAGAGGGAGCAGCAGTAATATAGGGGGAAAGAGAGAAGGTGGAGTGAATGTGTATGAATAAGAAGGTATAAGAGGAGCAGCAATGTATGTATGAAGCTATGCAGAATGTGAGTGTATGTGTGCTGAATAGAGGTGAAGAAGGAGAAGCTTAAAGAGAAGGTGAGAGATATGTGTGAGAGAATGAGTGGATTGTGACTGAGCAAAGAGTGAGGGAATGGTGGAGAAACAGCATATGTGTGTGTGAGAAAGGAAACTTTGTGAAAGAGTTGGTGTTACATATAGGAACTATGAAAAAACTATATTATAAGAAAATGTACAATGTTATATGGCAAGAGAGTTACATATTTGAGATGATTAGTTATGGGTGTTTGAAGATTTGTAACTGTGTGGAAAGAAAGATGAAACTGTATAAAAGGAGAAGTAGAAGAGAAAGATGTGAAGACATGTGAAAATAGATATAACTGTGTATAAAGAGTATGGCCGTATGTGTGTAAAGTACTATATGTAGTTGTATGCATAGAATGCAGCAATGTGGAGATATATAGCTGAATGGAGACAGAAAGAGTCAGAGACCATTTTTTTAACAAGTAAAAGAGAAAGTTACCATTAGAAGACGTGTATGTTTCCTTATTTTACCAGTCAGTTAATTAACCATTATCCCAGATAGAATAGATTTTTATCCTTCCCCTTCGCTATTCTGAGGCATTCCTTGTGTTACTCTGAAGTGGATCATGGGAGCTCATGCTCTGCATTAGGTATCAATATGTGCCTGGTAAACAAAGTATAGCATATATTACAAAAAGGATTATTACTTAGCCAAAAAATACAAATTGTGATGTTCATAAGAAAAAATGGATGAAAGTGGATAATATGTTAAGCAAAAATAAGACTCAGAAAGACAAATATCATTTGTACAATGAATATGTGCCAATAAATGTATATAATAAAAAGGACATTGTAATGCTAGCTTCAATGTCCCTCACTCACATGGAAAACTCACTTTAGGACCTTACTTCTTTAGAAGCCATGCCAAATACAGATTCAGATGGGGCTATGATCCCTTGAGGCCCTTGAAAGAGGCCCTTAAATTCCATGGGAATTCAAGAATCAGGAAGACAAGCCAGAACTCAGTTCCAAATGAGCCTCGGCATATTTGTGTTACCTGTACCAAACCTGTGGCCACTTAGTCATGGCACTGGTACTTGAAAAACCAATGTTCTTTGAAGAGAGTAAACTTAGCACAAGAAATGCCATTTTGTATTCTAGTAGCCATAGAGATAAAATAGAGTTCGGTTCCACATTCCTGGCAGGGGCTTGCCCAGTTCTAGGAGAGAATGAGCTGGATACCTGGATGATCCAGGTGGGGTCCAGGACTAAAAGGAGTCTTTCATTTTAGAGGACTATACAGAACTAAAGCAGGCAGAGCCCTGAGAAAGATTCCCTCACCCAGTTCCCAGAGACCATAGCTAGAAACTGCTGTACACAGAGGGACAGCATGACCTAAGTTCCAACTGCAGAATCCTACCACCCTGGCCCTGCTATCTGATCACCAAATGCTCTAGTCAAAATACACCACCATCATTCCTGGGCCCAGATTCAAGGAGAAATTCCCCAACCTTAGCTGTCAGCACACAACCTTGCACTAGAGTAACCCCAAATTGTGGTTTTTCCCTTTAAAAGTGGCTGTTAAGTTCCCCACAGGAGCCCCTCCTGCTCTTGCTAGGGCAAGAGCTGGACTGGGATCCCTGCCATGGCTTGTATTTACATCAATAAACCTTGCTATTGCATTCCACTATATCTTTGTCTCTGGTGGTCTCTCTGGGGTTGTGACTTTAGGTATAACATTCCTCTAAAAAAGATTCATGTTATTTATATATATATGTGTGTGTGTGTGTGTGTGTGTGTGTGTGTGTGTGTGTGTGTATGTATGTATATGTCACTCTCCCCCATGTGTGTATATGTTGGGTGTCCTGGAGCTGGAGTTACAGGTGGTCGTGAGGTGCCTGAAGATGTCAGGGACAATATTAAGGTCCTGTGAAAAAGTAACAATCACTCTTAACTGCTGAGCCATCTCCCCAGCCCCAAACCAGTGTCCTCCAGCATGTACTAAAAGTAAAGCATCTTCCTTCTCAATTTCCTGTAACAATTATTTATAGCCACAAACTTATTGATCTTCAAAAACAGAAGCTTGGTGGCTCTATTTCTATTTTTCTCAGAAGGTACCTTGGCATGGGCATCTGCTGTTACTGAATTATGCATTTTTATAACTGAAGTGTACTCTTCTTATTTCCTTTTTTAATGAATTTTACCCTGGTATAGAGGCACTCACCTGTTATGTCAGCATTTGCAAAGCTGAGGCCAGCGTGGACTATGTAGAAAACTTCTGTCTGAAAAGTAAAACCACAGCCACATAAATTGAAATAGTAGAGTTTAGATAAAATTTATTTGGGTTTACAGATTTAAAAAAATTAGCATGAGGTACAAAGTAATATACTCCCTAGCCACATCATATCTGTAATTGACCCCTTGAATTTATGCTATCCATTTGTTACAAATGATGACCAAGTATTCACAGTCAGTGATAACTGGTGTCCATAGTTTGTGCTGGGATCAACACTTAGTGGTGTGCAGATCTGAGTTTAGAAAACTACGATGTGTCCTGTGTCATAAGAAGCACTTCCCTTCCCTGGAAACCTTCTGTGTTCTGTCCTCTTCTTTCTGCTGTCCTTATCAAAATATTCCTTACAGAAATTAACAGACCCTTCACAGCTTTAGTGATACTTTATTACTGGGGGAGTGGGGGCATGAGAGCTCAGTTTGACAAATAACAGCTCTTTGCTCTGAGGATGGCTATATTGGAAGCTTCTGTTTCAACCTTACTGAGGTCAACTGTAGAATCTTACACTCACAAGTGGGAAGGCAGGTAAACATAGTTGATCTCCAGAGCTAAGATCCAAGGGGAGCAAAAAATGATGTTCAGTACTGACAAGGAATTGCCAATGGCATTAACCTTTAGCCATGCAGGACAGGAAAACAGGATGGCGGTGACACCAGAATCCAGCAAAATCAACTTAGCAATCAAATACTTTTCCCATGTACTGAGGTCTTTTCAAAGAAAGTGGAGTTTTTCTACAACCCAATTCATTGTGGGGAATTTTTGGCAATCATATTCAAGGCACACCTTAGCTTTTTATAAGATGTGGGTTAAGTTAAATGAAAAAGATAGATCAGTACTTCAGAGTACAGGAGTTCCCCAAATTGCTCAAGCTTGGGCTAGTCTGTGACTTGCATTTTGAATACTATGCTTACAAAAGACAGAGGAAAGAAATGGCACACTAAAACTCCATAGCTGGGAAAAATCAATAGGACCCAACCTTTTCAGGCTGACACAAAACTAAGAACATGGAGGATAAATGTTTGGAAAGTAATGTATTAAAAAATCAAGCTGGATTCAAATTCAGCACCAGCCAGTTATTAGTTTGTGACTTTATCTGAAAACTTACTAAATTTTTAAACCTCTATATTCTTCATCTATAAAATGAAGAAAATAATTATATTGATGGTTAAGTCAGATAAACCATAGAGAAGACTTGGCTCCTATAAAGTTAAGGTAAAAACTTAAATTATTTATTTTTGATAAAGTGGAAAGCAACTTATTATTATGTAGCCTGTTAAATTAGTGTATTTTTTAAAAATTTTTTCAAAGAAAAGTAGCTTAAATAATCTACTATCTCTTTATAGCACAATGTGCTTTGTGTAGACTGAGTGGTCATTGTGGCTTGATGAAAAATGTCTTCACATTTTAAATTTGATTAAACTATTCTGTTTCAATAAGTAGGCACTTGGTGGAAAAATAACAATTTGTCTATCATTAGCAGAAATGCCTTTCACATCACAAACTTGAGATGTCTTTCACAGAAAAAAAAATGGCCTCTGCAAGACATTATGATAATACAAGTACAGATATTTTGGAACTAACAGATGGGAGGTTTAAGACTATACATAATTAAGCTTTGAAGACAGAAAAGGCAAGCAGATAGCCATGCACCCTTTTTGTGTTTGAATCTTAAACCAACTTTCCTGGAAAGGGAACAACAGGAAAGGTCTCACTGAAGTCTCCTGGGAAACTAAAAAATTAGCTTCATGGCCCATTTGTCCCTCCTCATAGGAATGGTAGCCGAGCTATAATTTTCATACCATCAATAAACTTTGAAAATTGATTAGGAGATCAAAGAGAACTTTGAGATAAAACAATACAATTTTTGCTCCTGAAACAGGAAATATTTTACAAAGAACAAGCAAAGACATGCTAGTTAAGTGCAAAACATTTCTGGTAATATGTATTAGCCAGAGTGTTCAAAACCCAGAAAAATTCAATTTAACAGTTTCTTTGACTTTAATCAAAGTACGTTTTAACATTATTTCAATCTCTTTTCTTTTGAATTTGGCTGTCATGGTACCTCTTGTCTTTAATTTGTTATTTATGAATACTCAACTCAAACACTTTTCTGTAAAGGTACAGACACTATAGGTGAACTGACACATTGACAGTCTGCCCAAAGGTGCAACCAATTGGTTGTTTAGATGGTCTCCAAGAGCATCCTTTTTATTTTATCTTATTTTTGCACTTAGAAATATTAGAGCCTAATGTAGAAAATAAATGCAGTCAGACTTCAAGTCTCTGCATTTCTGAATCAAGGACTCCTAAGGCTTCCACTGACACTGGGGCCCTCAGCCCTAGGCTCTATTTTCTAGTGAGGTTGGCCAGGGCCTGGCAGGAAAAAGGGGCAAGGCAGAGTCATAAACATGACACATGTCCTTCTTCCTCTCGACCCTAACCCGAGGGACTCAAACAGAGGACTCAATCAGGATAATTGGTACACTGCTCACCCAAAGAAAGAAACAGAACCAGCAACTACAATCTGACCTCAGCTTTTGAGTTTCTGGGTTTTGCTTTTTCTTTTCTTAAATTAAAAAAGATTGGTCTTTAAAAATAAAGAAATATTAGAATGATGTCATGCTACAACTACATGATAATGATCACAACAAAGCTACTGAGTAACTGCTACTCATTCATAATTCATCATGTGTCTCTCAACACTTATGGTGGTCAAGAAGCAGAGGGAAAACTGCCTCAATCATATAGCCTTAAAATTTACCAAGGGAAGACCAAAGTGAACAAGAAACAGAATGATGGTGGTATTGTGACTCACAAGAAGTCTTAATTTCACTCTTAGGGATGTGAGAATTTTGGACGACTGTCAAGAGGTAAGAATTTGCTCTGGTCTTAAGGGTAGGAGACTTTTTTTGTTGCTATGTATGGACCATAATGAAATCAGAGGAGAAGTTGACAAACATGATGGAAGGTCTTGACAAGGATAACATCTGACATCAAGGATCAGATTGGGAATTTAATTTGAAGATAAATCCAATAGGCATGGAAAGAAAAGAGTAAAAGATGACTCAAGTTCATTTTTGACTAGAACATTTACAAAATTTAACATGATTGTATACATAAGTGACCCACAAAATTCTACCAGGGAACTTCCACAGCTGATAAACACCTTCATAAATGTAGCAGGATACAAAATTAACTCAAAGAAATCAGTAGCCCTCCTATACACTAATGGTAGAAGTTAATGCTTTTAAGCCTTTGAGTTTCCTTTTCTTTTTAATTTTGTTACATTGGAATGCTAAGTGAACATGATTTAATCTTAATGTCCATTCATTTAATTTTATTTGATTTAGGCATCTATTTGACACTAGCTCTCTTGTTTTTCAAGTTTTAGGCCCCAATTTAATTTGAAACATGTAGGACCTGATAGACTGCTAGCTTTGGTGGAAATTGTAATTATAAGGTGATACCATGAGGATGTCTTTGCCATTAACTTTTAGAAAAGAGCTAAGACAATTTACCCTGCAATTCTCAGGGTTTCACTGAGATACTTTGTCAGTAGTTCAAAGTAACTGGCACCCACATTCAGAAATGCCCCAAATATTTGGAAACACATAGCCAAGAGGAAGAAGAACTAATATTTTTACTCCAGGAGGCTTTTAAGCAATTCCTTAATTTTAAGCAGGAATATAAATAAATAATAAATAAAATTAAATTCATCCCAATCTATCAAACAACTTCTCTGACATCATGAAACTTCGCCAAATAAATCAGAATAATGGGATTTTGACAGAACAAGACATTTATCTATTTCCAGAGGAACAGCTTGGTCATACAACTTAGAAATTGGAGGTAGAGATTTTCCATCCATCATCAAGATTTCCATCTGTGACAGGGAAATAATTACTATGTGCCCACCATGTTTGCAATCCTTTGGTTTGTCAGGACATGAAACAATGAAGTAATGCAGCCTCTGTATGTGGACAACACCTGCAGGGTGGGCAGACACTCCTTTTCACTAACAGTGGCGAATTTCTCTCCAAGTAGAGAATCTTTGCCAGTAACTAGTGCTTTGGCTTCAGAAAAAAAGCTGTACAGAGCCTTCTCTAAAAAAGAGGAGTTTCATTTTGGCCTCTGTATATTCTAGCACATTCTTTTCCCACTAATTCATGCAGAAAAGAGATGCCTCTGAATATTTCAAACACACACACAATACAAACAAAGACAAAGAAACCAATGGGTCAGAATCTCCAGATTTACCACCACTCCACTGCAATTCTAAAATTTAAAAACATAATTTTTTGGAAACCTGAAAGCATCTATCATCACTAAATGTGATTATTTGAATAAACAAATAAGGGAGTTGAGAGTCTACTTCCAAGATTTGCAAACATCTTTGTAAAATTTACACGTTATATATATGTACATATATATATGTGCAGATATATATGCAGATAAATGCCATAGTGAAAAGAAAACTCAACCAGACAGATAAAACTGAAAATCAACTCAGACTGAAGAAGAAGCCAAGAGCCCATTGCTCATCAACCTGGAGAGTGAATCCTGAAGTCAGGATTTCTCCTGAGTCACACAGCCCCTGTCTAGAACCATAACAACCATATATTAAGTGACAACTGCTTTGTCATTGGAGACGCTCATAGGCAAACTTCACTGGAGTATTACTGATTTCTAGGGACACACAATAGCTAAATGCTTTCCTCTCACTACAGAACATCATTCCAACTTCATCTTCTTGATTTAATCCCATCATCACAGGAGTAGCAAATAATCTAGAATAGCCTCCCACTGCTTTCTGGAAACAATACTCAGAAGCCCTCCTGAGAGTCAAAGCTTTCTATGTCCCCTCCATTCTGGCACATTCTCCTGGATCTTTTAAAGACCCCACCCTCCAGACAGTGCAGCCATGAATCTGATTTCATCAGCCTGTAGTTTTATCCCCCATAGTTTGTGGCTAACTCATTAAGCCTACAAGTTATAGGTTTTATTAAAAGTTGGCTGAGGCCCCTATTACCTAACTCAGTAATCATGGCACATTTGTGACCACTTGAATTTCTATAGCTCACAATTGTATGAAATTTGTACTGAAACATTTGCAATGATTTCTATTCCCCATATTTATTTTTTAGTTATTTTATATATGTATGTATGTATTATGTATGTATGTATGTATGTATGTATGTATGTATGTATGTATGTCTTGGTTTATTTTGGATGACTGTGGATTGAACCCAGTGCCTTGCATGTGCTAGAAGAAGAGTATATTCCTGTATTACCACTCTTCCCCTCTTCTTAACGTTCTATTACAAGCTCTCAGTAAGTTATTCAGCCTGGTGTTGAGCTCACTAATATTGAACTCACTTTATAGCCCAGGATAACCTTGAATTTTGTGATATTTCTGCTTCAGACTCCCAAGTTACCTGGATTTTAGATTTGTGCCACCAAGCTCAGAACTTGTCCACTCTCTGCCAAATTTATCTCTTTCATTCCAGGGCTAGGGTTACAAATTTGGCTTTATCAGACTATTGTTGCTATTGATATAAGTGAAAAATGTATCCATAAAAATAGGTGTGTGTAATATATATAGATATAGATATAGACATATTTCTGTAATTTGAAGACAAATTATTTAAAGTCAGATAAGTTGAAAGCAAATACTTAGGTTCTTAACTTCCTATTTCAATTTTAGCTATTTGGTTATTTCTAGGAAAATAGTATAGAGAAAATATGAATTATAATTTTAATAATATAATAAACTAAAAAATATTTAAAAAGAAAGGTACATATATATAAGAAAAAGTATAAATAAAGAAAGAATTTGTGTAATTACTTTGTTAACTGATCTTGAAAATGGTCTTCTGAAGAACGTTATCTTTTTCAAAGAAATCTTGATTACCTTTACAAGATAATTATTATTGTTTTTTTGCTAATCCTGCTTTCATGGTTAGGTGAGTCAGACTTCTAGCTTCCTTTTGGTGTCAGCATCAGGTAGAAACAGAGAAGAGCAGATTAACACACTCCTGTTTTCTTTCAAAACTAGAACTGCTAAGACCAGGGCCCTTTGATAATTTGTGAGCTATTTTTGGATCCACTTTTATTGTACAACTGGCTGAAGCATGAAATGAGTGAAAAATCAACTGAATTGAATGTAACTGAACTGAACTAAGCTGAAATAATGTGATTTCAGAATTCCAGTGTCTTCTTCCAAGGGCTCCCCAGTACAGTGGCTACCACACAAGCTGTGGTCGTTTGACTAGAAATGGCCTCCATAGGCTAATATGTTTTTGAATGCTTAGTGATCAGGGAGTGGCACTATGGAAAGAATTAGAAGGTGTGGTCTTACTAATTGGAAGAAGTGTTGCACTGGGAGTAGGTTTTAAAATTTCAAAAGTAGATGTCAGGCTCATGCTTTCTCTCTCCCTCTCTCTGCCTAAGGACCTGTATGGAAAGCTCTCAGCTACTACTCAGCACATGGCTGCATGCCACCATGCTACTCTGAAACTGTGAGCCCCTAATTACATGATTTCTTTTATATGAGTTGATTTGGTCATGTTTCTTCACATCAAAAGAACAGTGACTAAGACAAAGCTCATTCATGTTCCCCATATACTATTGTTGATTTTCACCCGCAGCCATCTACACCCCATATATATAACCCAATTCTGACTTTCTAAAACTGAAATCACCTGAATCATTTAGAGACAGCTGTAAGGTAATTGCCAGCACCACAAATTAATTCAAATGTATTTGATATTACTAACTGCAATGAGAAAATAAAATTCAGAAAACAAGGCAGGAAGAAATCAAACAATATAAAGATCTTGAATCCACATCATTAATTCCTATGATTTACTGACTTACCTCATATTTCCCTAACAACATTATAACTATCTGTCTCAGTTAGGGGTTCTACTGCTGTGATGAAACACTATGACCAAAAAGCAAGTTGGGGAGGAAAGAGATTATATGGTTTACACTTCCATATTGTTGTTCATCACTAAAGGAAATCAGCACAGGAACCCTAACAGGGCAGGATCCTGGAGGCAGGAGTTGAAGCAAAGGCCCTGGTAGGTGCTACCTAAGGGCTTACTCTCATGGCTTGCTCAACCTCCTTCTCTATAGAACCCAGCCAGGAACACTAGCTCAGGGATGGCACCACCCACCATGGGCTGGGCCCTCCACCTTTAATCACTAATTGAGAAAATGCCTTATAGTTGGATCTCATGGAAGCATTTCCTCAACTGAGGCCCTCTCTGATGATCCTAGCTTGTGTCAAGTTGACACACAAAACCAGGAAGTACTCTTATCACTTAACACCCACTTCTGCCTCACACAATTTAATGGAATATAATCACTCCATAATTCTGTGATGGTTAATCTTAATTGTTGGTTCCATGGTATTCTGACATATCTGAGAAATTTTCTAGATTAAGTTAATTGGAGTTGGAAGACTTTGGTAGTTGGAATAAGAATGAGCCCCATAGGATTATATATTTGAAGGTTAGTCATCAGGAAGTGGAACTCTTCAGGAAGGATTAAAAGGTGTGGTCTTGTTGGAGAAGGTGTATCACTCAGCATGAAAGGTTTCAAAAGCCCAAACCAGGTTCAGTTCTTTCCCTTTGCCTAATGGCTGTAGATCAGGATACAAAGCTCTCAGCTACTGCTCCAATGCCGTGACTGGTTGATTCCAGTCAATAACTATGGACTAACACTCTTAAACTGTAATCAAGCCCCCAATTTAATACTTCCCTTCATAAGAGTTGCCTTGGTCATGGTGTTTTTCACAGCAATAGAATGGTAACTAAGATAAAAACCAACCATGATTGTGAGCAACACCACTGCCTGGATTGGGAGGCAAGGAAAAAGTGAGCAGTGGGGTTCAGTTTATCTGTTTCTTAACTGTGCATGCAATATGACAAGCCAAACTGTCCCATACTCTAGTAGTCCTGACTTCATTATCATGATAGACTGTAACCTCAAAGTGTAAGCCCAAATGGCTTCCTTCCCCTTTCTTCTTCCCTCCTTCCCTCTCTCTTTTCTTCTTTTTTATGATTTTGTCGGGTATGATATCACAGCAACTAGAAAAGAAACTAATACAAATCACGAAGACAAGAATTCATTCGTGAGATAGTCTATAGAAATGTAATAACATCTCTAAGTAATATTTAACAAAATAGAGTTTCATTATTGCTTGCACAAGTGTAACTTCAAATATCTGAGAAGAGAAGACAGACTTGTATCAATAACTTCTCTTCAGATGCCTTGATATACCTAGGCATGTAACATATACATAAGCTGATAGACATGAGACTTGTTTCTTAGCCATATAAACAACTTTCCTGTAAATTTGCACTTGGGTTTCACAAGGTTAAAATGTTTTCTATTTTTTCCATCATGTTTGCTATGAAGTGAGCACATCTACAATCCTGGTTCATCAGGTAAATTGATACTTAGAAGCAGAAAATCCTTTCACGTGATTTGTGTGCAGGTGTTGTGGGTGCCAGAGTAGAGAGATGAAGGAAGGTGCTGAGCGCTATCTGAAGATGCCCTGGGATGATGAAGCTTCTTGGAGACACACAACTGAAAATAACTGCTTCTATTCTCACACAGCAGATCTGCAAATCATTCTTGCTTTACAAATCATCTTTGCTGGAAAACAATTTACTCACCTGAAATCCAGATGGTGCCCTGGATACCATTGCCAGAGTGTTCTTTTTTCCCCCAGGAATGTATTTAAAATAAGTCTTGAAATAGTAGCTAAAAGATTAATGTCAGACTTCTTCAATAAGAAATCACTTGTACAGAATTCTAACTGAACAGCATATGTAACAGGTCTTACTTTGGACTGATAGCTCCTAAATAATGACTCAGAGACTTTTATTAGTTATGAAAGCTTGGCCTAAGCTTAGGCTTGCTCCCAACTAGCTCTTAAAACTTAAATTAATCTACGTTCTGGCATGTGACTTATTACCTCTCCTCTCAGACTCTTTCCCAGAGTTCCTATCTCTGCCCAAAAGTCCTACCTAGCCTCTCCTGTCCATTCAGTTTTTTATTAAAACAATCTAAAAGTACTTTAGGCAGGTGAGGTAAAACAGGGACACAGCTCTGTACAGTGTACATAAAGGTTATAACAACATATATGGGCTTTGTTGGTGGTAATGATCTTTTCTACTGACTTTTTCAATTTAATGTTTTAATTTCACTGAATTAGAAATGCACATAGCTTTTTTACTCTCTCTCTCCCCCTCCTCAATGTGACCCCTTTCAACAGATTTTTCCCCACTGTTCTTCAGAGTTACCACTCATACAGTTACTTGTGATATTTCAGCTATGAGAGAATTGGTATGGTTCCCTTTATGGAAATGAACATTCTACCTCTTTTTTTTCCTCTCTGAAGTCAACTAACTTCCCCTGTCATTGTGCAAGTTCAGTTAAACTGCTGTTTAATACTTTCTATATTACATGTATGTGTTTATGTAAATGCCAGGTTCTATGTACTCTAAAATAACCATTCCTTGTTGAAAGATATTGTGGATTTGCTTTGACTTAAAAATTACAATATTTCTGTTTAATTGTATGTTTCACTGGATCATCTACAAACATTTCTCCCAAGCATTTAAGTTTCTTCTCAAATGTCTCAAGAACATGGAGTTCTTACATCACTTTTGTGTCAGTGGCAATGGTGGTGATAAGGCCATGACCTACCCTAAGTCACTGTCTACTGTAGGGAACAGTCACTTTCAGGCTGTGCCTTTCCCAGAGTGACTCCATTTCACAGAGCAGTACTCTTCCTCATTATAAGGACAAATACTGAAGCAGAGTGACTCCTTCCTTGTTTATGTGCATAAACAACTACAAACTGTTTAGCACAAACAAGAAGGCATAGGTTGATAAATAGCTTATTTGTGCAAATAAAATAATATTATCAGTAAACTTAAATTATTAATTAAATCAAAAATACAAATTTAGAATGAACATATCAAAACCATGCCAGAAAAAATATTAACTTGTCAAACATATGTAGTGATATATTGTGTATCTAATAAAGACTTCCTGAAGATCAGAGAACAGAACCAGCAGAGTTAGCCATAGAGGTCAGGCAGTGGTGACACACACCTTTAATCTTAGCACTCTAGAGGCAGAGATCTGTCTGAATCTCTGTGAGTTTGAGGATTCACTGAGCTACATGAGATTGATCCAGTCCAGGACAGAAACAGAGCCAGGCAGTGGTGGCACAAATCTTTAATCCCAGCCCTTGGGATCCCATGCCTCTGCTCCCAGTACTTGGAAGCACACAAGCCTTTATTTAATCCCAACACCAGGAAGTTTGAAACAGGAAGTGATATGGCTAAGCAGAGAAAGAAATATAGGGCAGGAGGAGACAGAATCCTTCCCTTTTGTGCTGAGGAGTTGGCAAGGTGAGAAGTAGCTGTGGTTTGTTCCTCTGTTTCTCTGATCTTTTAGCATTTGCTCCAATATGTGGCTCCAGATTTTTATTATTAATACCAATTAAGATTCCTGCAATAAACACATCAGATCAATAAAGGACTACACGCATCCCCAGCTTTACCTGAAATATATACATATGAAGGGACTCCTGGCCTGTGACAACTGTCAATCAACCTACCTCTCACCTCACCATCTGGGATTGACAAGTGACTCCTTGTTGCCCACATGGCTTTTGTTCACCAGGATCTCCATTTGACAAGACTCATTTGATTGCCATTCATATAGATTTGGATTCAACTTTGTGCCTTAAAACAAGTCTGTGCCTCAGAACAGCTCTGTGACTGACTTTGTTATATTAACATCCAACCACCTGCAGTGATTCCTTTTGAATCTGTATCAGCTTTCTTCTCTTGCCTTCACTAAGGTCTTCATAACCCTTTATAGCCATTCTCTCTCTCTCTCTCTCTCTCTCTCTCACACACACACACACACACACACACACACACACACATATACTCATGCATATTTGTGAAGGGTAATGTATGATCAGAGATTTAATAATAGTGATTAAAATAAGAAGAAAACATCTGTAGTTGCCAATGGACATGTTTACCAAGTAAAATCAGTAGTCCTTATAGAAGAACTTAAAGGCAGTAAAATTGACATATATCATGAATTTATTATTATTCAATAAAAGTCTACATAATTAAAAGGTGCAAATGTGTTCATTTATGTTTCTGACCTAAGGTCCTCATTACTCTGACCTATACTGTCTCCTGCGACTTCTGTTCCAAGGTTGAGTCTTCGTTGTTCATTTATGCTTTTATTTTGGTGGAGCATATTCTCAGTAGCAATTTGGAAGCTAATTTTCCTAAGTCTTAGTCTAAAATTAAAAAGACAAAACCTGAAAATAATTGAAATTGAAGAAGAATAGCAGCTCAGAGCCACAGAAAATATATTCAACAAAATCAAAGAAGAAAATGTTTCCAACCTAAAGAAGGAAATCCTTATAAAGATACAAGAAGCTTTCAGAACACCAAATAGACTAGACCCACAATAAAGTCTTCTCAGCACATAATAATCAAGCCACTAAACCTATAGAATAAAGAAAGACTACTAAGAGCTGCAAAGGAAAAAGGCCAAGTTACCTATAAAGGCAGACCCATCAGAATAACACCAGATTACTCAATGGAAACAATGAAAGCAAGAAGGTCTAGGTAAGATGTTATACGAATACTAAAAGACCATGGCTTCTAGCCCAGAAAAACTATCAATCACCATAGATAGAGTAAATAATATTTCATGAAAAAACCAGATTTAAACAGTACTTATCCACAAATCTGGCCCTACAGAAAGCACTAGAGGGAAAACTCCAACCTAATGAAACTAGATAAACCCATGAAACCACAAGCAATAGATAATTCCATAGGGGAAAAAAACCAAAAAACAAAAAAGGGAAGCAAACACACACACTACCACCAAAAATAAAAGAAAGTAACAAACACTACTCATTAATATTCCTTAATATCAATGGACTCAATTCACCTATAAAAAGACACAGCTTAACATGATGGATATAAAAACAGAATCCATCCTGCTGCTGCATATAAGAGACACACATCAACTTCACAAAGACAGACATTGGCTCAGAGTAAAGGGTTGGGAAAAGACTTTCCAGTCAAATAGACCTAAGAAGAAGCAAGATGGTATAGCCATCCTAATACCTAACAAAATAGACTTCAAACAAAAATCAATCAAAAGAGATCAGGACAGACATTACTTACTCATCTCAGAAAAAAATATACTAAGTTAAACTTTCACTCCTGAACATTTATGATCCCAACAAAAGAGCACCTATATATGTAAAAGAAACACTACTAAAACTTAAACCTCACACCAAACTTCACACATTAATACTGGGAACTTCAATACCCCACTTTCACCAATGAATAGGTCTACCAGACAGAAACTTAACAGAGAAATAAGGGATCTAACGGATGTTATGATGCAAATGAATTTAATAGATATATACAGAAGTTTCCATCCAAACACAAAAAAATATGCCATTTTCTCAGCACACCATGGAACTTTCTCTAAAACTGACCATATATTCAGTAATAAAGCAAATATAAATAAATACAAAAATGGGAATAACTCCTTGTATCATATCTAACCACCATGGTTTAAAGTTAGAGCTCAACATTAACAAAAAATTGCAGAAAGTCTACAAATTCATGAGAAACTAAACATCTCTCAATTGAACCACCTCTGTGTCAATGAAGAAGTAAAGAAAGAAATAAAAGACTTCCTAGAATTCAATGAAAATTAATCCACAACATACCCAAATATATGGGATACAATGAAAGCAGTATGCTAAGAGGAAAATTTGTAGCACAAGATGGCCTAAATGAAAAACCTAGAGAAATCTCACACAAGAGACTTAACAGCACTGCTGAAAGCTTTGAAACAATTAGAAGCAAACTCACCCAGAAGGAGTAGAAGGAAGAAAATAATCAAACTCAGGGCTGACTTCAAAAACATTGAAACAAAGAGAACAATACAAAGAATTAATGAAATAAAGAGTTGGTTCTTTGAGAAAGTTAACGAGATAGATATACCCTTATCCAAATTAACCAAAAGACAAAGAGATATTATCCAAATTGACAGATTCAGAAATGAAAAGGGAGATATAACAACAAACAACCAGGAAATTCTGATAATCATTAGGTCATACTGTACTCCATAAAACTGGGAAACCTAAAAGAAATGGACAGCTGTCTAGACAGGTACAACTAACTATAATTAAATCAAGACCAGATAAATGACCCAATTAGACTTACAACCCCCAAAGAAATTGAAGCTGTTATTAAAAGTCCCCCAGCCAAAAATGCCCAAGACCAGATGGTTTTACTGCAGAATTTTACCAGACATTCAAAGAAGAACTAATACCAATACTCCACAAAATGTTCCATACAATAGAAACTAAAAGAACATTGCCAAACTCTTTTTATGAGGCCAAAATCACCCTGATACTGAAGACACTCAAAGATGCATCAAAGAAAGAGAATTACAGACCAATCTCCCTAATGAATCAATACTCAATGAAAAAATACTCAATAAAATTCTGGCAAACCGAATGCAATAACATATAAAAAAAAGTCATCCACCATGATCAAGTAGGCTACATCCTAGAGATGCAGGAATGGTTCAACATAAGAAAAACTGTGAATGTCACCCATCATATAAACAAACCGATCATATCCTTAGATGCTTAAAAAGCCTTTGACAAAATCCAACATTTCTTTATGATAAAAGTCCTGGAGAGATCAGTAATATAGGGGAAATAACCTAAATATAATAAAGGCGATTTACAGCAAACCAATGGCTAGCATCAAACTAAATGGAGAAAAACTGAAAGCAATTCCACTAAAATCAGGCACAAAGCTCTCCTCTCTCACCTTATCTAGTTAATATAGTTCTCCAAGTTTTATCTAAAGCAATAAGAGAACAAAAGAAGATTAAGGGGTTACAAATTGGAAAGGAAGAAGTAAAAAACTCTATTTGCAGATGTTATAATAGTATACAGAAGTGACCCCAAAATTCTACTGGGGAACTCCTACAGCTGATAAACGTCTTCAGCAATGTAGCAGGATATAAGATTAAGTAAAAAAAAAAAATCAATAGTCTTCCTATACACAAATGATAAAAAAAAAATGAAAAAGAAATTAGGGAAACATCATCCTTTATAATAGCTGCAAGTAGCATTAAATATCTTGAATAGGAAATATTAAAACTCTAACCAAAGAAGTAACAGACCTGTACTATAAGTCATTAAAGAAAGAAACTTAAGAAGATGCCAGAAAATGGAAAAATCTTCCATGCTCCTGGATAGTTAGGATCAACATAGTAAAAATAAAAATGGCACTCTTACCAAAAGCAATTTACAGATTCAGTGCAATCCCTGTCAAAATCACAACACAAATTTTTACAGACCTTGAAAGTACAATACTCAACTTCATATGAAATAATAAGAAACCCAGGATTTCCAAAACAATCCTGTTCAATAATAGAACCTCAGGAGGCATCACCATTCCTAATTTCAAGCTATACTATAGAGCTACAGTAATAAAAACAGCCTAATACTGGCATTAAAAACAGACTTGTGGATCAATGGAACTGAATCAAAGACGCCGACCTTAACCCAAACAACTTATGAACATTCAATCTTTGACAAAGAGGCCAAAAATATTCAATGAAAAAATGATAGTATCTTCAACAAATAATGTTGTAGTAACTAGATGGTAGTATGTAGAAAAATGCAAGCCCATAGTTGGGCACCAGGTTGAGTCCAGCTGAAGAAAAAGAGAGGAGAGAGTACATGAGCAAAGGGATCAGAATCATGAGGAGAAGACCCACAGAGACAGCTGACCAAAGCTCACTGAATCAGAAACAATGACTGAGGAACTTTCAGGGGAAGGAACTAAACCCTCCAAGGGTAGAGGACTGTCAAATGGCATGGGCAGTCTGTGGAGACTCTTGCAGTAGGATCAGACTTTGTTCTGGTACATGAACTGACATCTTGGAGCTCATTCCCTATAGAAGAACACCTAACCCAGCCTTAATACTGGGATGAGGGACTCAGACCTACCTTAACTGGATATGCCAGACCGAACTAACCCATCTTGGGACTCCTTGCCCTCCCTGGGAAATTGATGGGGGGATGGGGTGGGGAGAGGCTGAAGAAGGACTGGGAGGGGCTGGGAAGAGGGAAGGGAGGAGATCAGTTGTAGATATGGAAAAAACCTTTTAAGTAAAAAATGTCTTAGCCCTATCATCACATTATGAATAAATAAACAAGTTAACAGACAAAAAAAGAAAGAAGTGAAGTAAGATATACTCAAACAATATCATTTACTTCTCAAGGGAAAGTAGGAAATTGTAAGAGAGACCCAAGCCAGGACACATGCTTCTTAAGAGAATATCTCAGTTTATTGTCTTAGCATTAGTCATATAGACCATTTTGGTGGTTGCCAAGTTTATTCTTCGAATGATTAAGGAACCAAACAAACACACACAAACTTTTCTCTCTCTCCTCATGAGGAGATGATAAGGTAGCTTTGGGGAGCCTTGGATGAAACCGGAACCTGATAAGGTGAAGCAAGAGGCACCAGGGGATCACAAAGGTCTTTAGTGTGTGGTTTTCCTCTGTCAGTGAAGTTTCCAGTGAGCACATTAGCAAATTGGAGATCCATGGCTGAAAAGGAGAAAGACCTTAAGTAGCTTTTAACTGCACCAGACTTCTTGATTCTTTGCAGGTAGGAAGCTTCAGGCAGGTTCCGGAGGAGTGGCTGTTTTCCCCCTTGTATCCTCAGAATTTCTCTTCTTTTTCTAGTCTGCTACACATTGACTTCCTGCTTGTGATACTGTCTCTGAGGAATCTCATCCTCCCAGCGACTCTCCTGCTGCATCTGGAAGCTTTCAGTGCTTGTCTTGTCCCTTCTGGCTGAAATTCACAATGAAATGTTTGATACCGCTTTATTTTTATTGATTCTGCTGGACCACTCAATAGGTCTTTATATGGAGGAACATAAAACCTCTTTCCTTTCTTTGCATTTATATTATGTTCAATTCTCTAAAACCATTTGTGGGGGAGTGGCATGCTGAACAATTCTCCTCTTTAACAGACAGCTACTGGACATACTACAAATCAATTCATTTCTGACATTAACCAGAGTCAAAGTAGACACCACAGATTACAGGCTCAGTCTCAAAAGACTGACTCCACTTCAGAGGCCAATCATTAGTAGGTCCCAGGTTACCCACAACTTCTAACGTGGTTAGAAATCAAAGTCTCCCATACTCCCAGGCAGGACTTTGATGATTTGCTAAAGCTCACAGACTCAGGAGAGAGTTTTATTGATACTTAATTATTATAAAAGTGTACATACAGGAATAGCCAGAAGAGTAGGAAGAAGGGAGTTGGCACATCTTGCTTCTCGAAGTACATCTGTCTGCCAACATTTCAACCCATCTGCAACCTCAAGAATTCTAAATGCTGTTCTGTTTTGAGATTTTGTTGTTTTATGGAGTTTAAGTTTTATTTTAATTTACTTGGATATGACTGATAAATAATTGGAAGTCTGAGCCAGGCATAGTGGTGCTTGCCTTTAATAAATGAATTCCAGGACACAAGGTATAGTAAAACAAACAAAGAAACAAAAATTTTCATCCCACTTTCAGCTGGAGAATGGAGGTGTAAACTCCAACCTCCAATTCCAAGGTTGCTTCCCCTAGCAACCAGTCACTTCCTGAACCTAACAAGAGCCCATAGCCACCAATAACCTCATTATCAAATAAAAGACATTTCACTTTTGAGATTTCCAAGGTTTTAGGAGTTGTGTGGGAGGGTATTTGGTGAAAGTGCAAAGTACACATTCTAAAATAAACACCATAAGACATCTTAATGTATAAAATAATGCTCCATAATTCAGGTAATTTATGTTTTCCTTCTAATATAATGTCATCTATCTTTTTTCCTGTCTTTTAGATTTTAGTGTATATTTAGTAATTTCTGTTTTCTCTTTGATTAACTTATATTTAATTTTCTTATCTTTATGTCCATGTTACAAGAGGTTTTTTTTTAAGCTTCCTTTTCCAACCTTTTAAATGATGTGCTTTGTTTTACAATGTGTATTTGTGCGTTCCTATGTGTACAATCACATGTACATAGGTACCTTACCTTCTGATACCTTTAGGTATCAGAAGAGGGCATCAGATCCACTGGAGCTGGGGTTAGAGGCCATTATGAGATATCTGGTGTGGTTGCTGAGAAATGAACTAGTTACTGTCTTCTGCAAAAGCAGGAAGTGCTCTTAACCCCCGAGCCATCTCCATCCTTCAGCAGTTTTACTGAATATTTCTTCCCTATTGCACCATTTGTTCCTTAAGTTCTTGGTTTTAATATTTCTATTTGTGCAGAGTCTGTTCTTATTGCATGGTATAGTATCTGATCTTAGCTTTCTGTTGAAGTAAAACTGTTCTTTTCTTCTTGCCTGTACTTCCTTGGGCACTGCTTTTCATTTGCATTTTTGGTTCATTTCCTTCGGAGATATTTTTTCAGCAGTGTCATCCATAGAGGGGAACAACCTGATGGGCTGTCACTGTGAAGCCTGATGGGTGGTGGTGGGGATCAGCTCAGGTGTGGCCAGGGTCTTCACTTACACCACAACAGAAGGTAATGTCACAACGAATCAGTTGAAGCAACATTGTGATTTATTAAGCAAAGATAAGCACACACCCAAGGCATAGGTGTAGTCCTCTCAAGAGAGAGTTGTTCCTGTCTTAATAATAACTCGATTTGTATAATTTTGTCATTTTTTGAAGATAAACAAGGTTCAAAGATTAAAGTTGTAAAATTAAGCAAAAACAAGAAAAGCTGGTTTAGTTATTCTTCTTGGCTAAGCACTTCCCTTTGTAGTATAAGGTGGTTTAGGGGTGAATTTTATGAGTAAGAGGGGAGTGATGATAAAATCGGGTAAAGCCCACATATATTTTGACATTTCCCATGGTTAAGATTCTTCTTTCAGGATTTCAGAGAAGAAAGAATTGTATCTACATGAGCAAATCACTCAGCAATTTTTATCATTTGTGTCAAAATGCTTTATCCTTGGCCACCAAGTGTGAGAAATATGTGCGAGCTCCTGGTGAGTCAAGGGTTACTTTCTTTGCCTCTTGATTTTTTTCTGACTCCAGCTTGCTTTGGGATGATTGGTGATCTTACAACATTTACACATCTCTAATAAACTTATTGTGTCACTATCCATGTGACTATTCAATTCTTGGATCAGAGACACAATAATCTAGAAAATCCATAATGGTCCAGCAAGCCCAGTATCTTCTGATACCACCTTTTATTTTATTATATTTTTTATGTAATTATTGATGAAATTCATTTTTTATGCCCTCCACCATTTTTCCTCACTTCTCTTCTTCCACTAACTCCCGTACTTCCCTCCCACCCACCTCTGCTCCCATCTACTCCTCAGAGTGGATAAGGCCTCACTCAGTAGTCAACACAAGCTAACCGAGTTGAGGTAGGACCTATCACTTCCTCCCTGTATCAAGGTTGAGCAAGGCATCCCTCCATTAGTAGTGGGCCCTAAAAAGTCAGTTCATGTATATGGGATAATTCCTGGTCCTATAGCAAGGGGCCAATTAACAGCTTAATCAATGCAACTGTCACCCTCATTCAGAGGGCCTAGTTCAGTCACATGCCGACTCTGAAGCTATCAGTGCAGAGTCTGTGAGCTCCCATTATTTTGGGTCAGCAGTCCCTGTGGTTTTCTCTATTATGCTCCCCCTCCTCCTCCTGTGACACTTCCTCTTCTAGTTGCTCCTCCCTCTCTTAAGCTGAACTCTGGGAGTCTGGCCAAGTGCTTGGCTGTGGGTGTCTGCATTTGTTTGCATCAGTCATTGGATGTAGGTTTTATGACGACAATTAGGGTCATCAGTCTGACTAGAGGGGAAGGCTAGTTTAATTACCCTGTCCAGAATTGCTAGAAGTTTTAGCTAGGACCTTCTTGTGGGCTCCTGTGAGTTTCTCTCTAGCACCAGGTTTCTCCCTAAACTCATGATAGTTCACTCTGTCAGAATATCTCCTTCATTGCTTATCTCTCTGTTCTTCCCTCAACTCCGCCTTCTAGCACCCTCATGTTCCAGCTGCCTATACTCTATCCTCTACACATCCCTCACAGTTTACCCAGGATATCTTAAATATTTACCATCCTAGAGAAATCCATGTGTGTCCTTCCTAGGGTCCTACTCTCTATCTATTTTCTTTGAGGTTGTGGAATCTAGCCTGTTCATTCTTTGCTATGTATTTACTATCTACTATCCTCTTATGAGTGAGTACACACTGTGATTGTCTTTCTGGGTCTGGGTTACCTCATTCAGGATAATTTTTTTTCCTAGTTCTATCTAGTCTCTTACAATTTTTATAATGTCATTTTTAATTTCATCTTGATTCAATTTTGGTAAGTGGCACCTGTTGAGAAAGCTGTCCATTTCTTCTAGGTTTTCCATTTTTGTGGGGTATAGATTTTCAAAGTATGACCTGATAATTTGCTGGATTTCCTGGGGGTCTGATGTTATGTCTCCCTTTTCATTTCTGATTTTGTTCATTTGAACATACTCTCTCTGCTTTTTGGTTAGTTTGGAAAAGGGTTTATCTATCTTGTCCATTCTTTGGTGGAGGGACATCTAGGTTTTTTCCAGGTTCTAGCTACTACAAATAATGCTGCTATGAACATAGCTGAACAAATGTCCTTGTGTTATGGTTGAGCATCTTTTGGGTAGAAGCCCAAGAGTAGTATTGCTGGGTCTTGAGGAAGGCTGATTCTCAATTTTCTGAAAAAACAACATATTAATTTCCAGAGTGGATGTACAAGTTTACTTTCCTACCATCTGTAGAGGGGTGCTCCACTTTCTCTACATCCTCTCCAACATAGCCTGCCATCAGTGTTTTTGATGTTAGCCTTTCAGACAGGTGTAAGATGGTATCTCAAAGTATCTTTTTTGGATTTTCCTGATGGGTAAGGATGTTGAGCAATTCAAGTGTCTTTCAGCCATTTGAGGTTCTTATGTGAAAGACCTGTATGACAAGGACTTTAAGTCCTTAAAGAATGAATTTAAAGAAGATAACAGAAAATGGAAAGATCTCTCATGCTCTTAGATAGGTAAGATCAACATCGAGTGAAAGTGGGGTATTGAAGTCTCCCCACTATTAGTGTGTGAGAATTGATGTGGGATTTGAGCGTTAGTAGCAATTATTTTACATAGATAGGTGCCCTTATATTAGGGGCATAAATATTCAGGATTGAAATCTCATCTTGATCAATTTTTCTTGAGATAAATAAGTAATGTCCACCCTAGTCTCTTTTAATTGATTTTAGTTTGAAGTCTACTTTGTTAAATATTAGGATGGCAACACCAACTTGTTTCTTAGGGCCATTTGATTGGAAAATCTTTTCCCAACCCTTTACTCTGAGCCTGTGTCGATCTTTAAGGTTGAGGTAATGGAAGCATTAAAAGATGATATAAAAACTTTCTTAAAGAAATAGAAGAAAATACAAACAATAAATTGGAAGAGATAAAGAAATGCCTGAAAGAAAATAAAGAAAACAAAGAAGTAAAATAAACATTCCAGGGATTAAAATTTGAAATACAAGCAATAAAGAAGGCACAAACCAAGACAAAGCTGGAAATAGTAAACCTGAAGGAAAGAACTGGAACCACAGACTCAAGCATAACCAACAGAATCCAAAAGATGGAAGAGAGAATCTCTGGAGTGGAAGACTCAATAGTGGAAATAGATACATCAGTTAGAGAAAACACTATAACCAAAAATGTTATAAGACAAAATGTCCAGGAAATCTGGGACACCATGAATAGGCCAAACCTGAGAATAATTATAATCAAAGAAGGAGAAGAATACCAGCTCAAAGGCACAGAAAATATATTCAACAAAATCATAGAAGAAAACTCGTAGGTATATGTTAAATATTCTGGGATATCAGAGAGACCACCCAGTCAAATCCTAGGCAGACAGCTCAAGAAATTCTTGGTCCTTGAATACAAGGATAAACCGCTGAAACAATTACACACACCTTTAATCCCAGCACAGGGAAAGCCGGGAGTGGTGATCAACATCCTTTATCCCATAACTCCAGAGACAGAACCTCTTCTGTTTCTGTGAGTTCAAGGCTACATGCCTTTAATCCTAACCTGGATGGGATAGGGTATATAAGTGCTTGTAGAAACCAGGCAGAGACAGAAGCAATTGACAGAAGGGACAGGCAGAAGAGACCAGGAGTAAGGCTGAGAAAGTTGCAAGACAGTTTGATGAGAATTGACTATGGTACTTCCTCTCTGTGATATTTCAGCCTTCTGCCAATATTTGGCACTAAGTCTCATTTATACACCCAAATTCATGATACTACAAACACTTTTTCAACCTAAAAAAGGAAATATCTATAAAGATACAAGATACACCAAAAGGAAGGAAATATCTATAAAGATACAAGAAGCCTACAGAAACTACAAAAAAAGTCTGCTCACCATATAATAATCAAGCCAATAAACTTACAGAACAACAACAATACTAAGAGCTATAAAGGAAAAAGGCCAAATTACCAGTAAGGCAGATCCATAAGAATAACACCTAACTACTCAATGAAAACAAGCAGGTCCTGGTCAGACACTAAAAGTAGACAGATCAACATAGGTGCAGAAAACAAGATATTTCACAACAAAACCATATTTAAACAATACCTATCCACAAAATCCAGCTCTACAAAAAGCCCAAGAGAGAAAACTCCAACCTACAGAAACCAGAAACACCCATGTGACCACAAACAATCAATAAACCCACAGAAGAAACCTCCCCAAAAGGAAATACACATAAGCTGCCACCAAAATTGACAGGAAAAAACAATCATTCATCATTAATATCCTCTATTATCAATGGACTCAATTTATCTATGAAAAGACACACCCTAGCACGATGGATACAAAACAGAAGAACTCACATTAGCACTCCAAAGGCATTAGCTCAACTATGTTCATAGCAGCATTGTTCATAATAGCAAGAACCTGAAAACAACCTAGATGCCCCTCAACTGAAGAATAAATTAACAAAGTATGGTACATCTACACAATGGAGTACTACTCAGCAATAAAGAAAAAAAATGATATTCTAAAATTAGCAGGCAAATGGATGAATTTGGAGACTATCCTCCTGAGCGAAGTATCAAGAGCCCAGAAAGATAAGCATGGGATGTAATTACTCATTAGTGGACTTTAGAGAAAAAGCAAATAACACCCAAGCTGCAACCTGCAACCCTTGAAAAGTTTGACATCAGAAGGAACTTAGGAGAGACATCCAGGGATTCCCCTAGGAAGAGAAAATAGAGAAGGTCTTCCTAGCTAACTGGGATCATAAGGAGCTGCAACCAAGAAAGTGTGGGAACAAATCATGACAGAAGGAGATGATTTATTTGAGTGAGAGGAACAACAAGAAGGGGAAAAAAAAAGATGAAGATCTTAATAAAGGAAGCCAATGTGGGGTTGGAAAAAGTCCAGGTGCTAGGGTAACCTACAGGAATTCACAGGATGTCCCTGCCTAGGTCTCCAACCAATAGTGGAGGTGTTTCCTAGACATGACTTTCCCTATAGTCAAGTGAATAGCCACGCCAAGTGCCATCAGAACATACACCCAACAATGAATGAAGGCAGAGTCAGAAGCAGAGATCCATGGCTGAGCACTGGGCTGAGCCCTTGGTTCAGCTGAGAGCAGGGGAGAAGAGTCTATATGAGCAATGAGATAGGGCTTATGAGGAAAATCTCTTCAGTGATGGCTGGCTGGAGCTCTGGGGAGCTCACTGAATCAAGATAAGCCACTGGGTAACCATCAAAGAAAGGATCTAAGCCCTCCAAGGATAGGCAGCTGTCCACTGACATGGGCAGTGTGTGAAGCCCTGAGAGAAGTAATCAGACTGTGTTTCTGTGTGTGGACATGCACTTCAGAGTCTATTCCCTCCAGAGGAACACCTTACCCAGTCATGACATTAGGATGAAAAAATGGGATCTGCCTGTAGTGGATGTTGAGCTGATTCACCTTGGGACTTCTTGCCCTTTTAGGGGAGGGGATGGGGGGATGGGAGGAGGGAGTCTGAAGGCAGACAGGGAAGGCCTGGGAGCAGGAAGGAAGGGAGAGCAAGAAGATACATGGGGGGAAAAGACTTTATTTTCTAAAAAGTTAAAATAAAATGGAACAACTTTTAGAAGAATCACAATCCCTGACTTCAGGATCTACGATAGAGCTGTAGCAATAAAAACAGATTGGTATTGGCATAAAAACTAAGATGTTGACCAATGGAATTGAATCAAAGACACTGACATTAATTCACACACCTATGAACACTTGATGTCTGACAAAGAAGCCAAAACTGCAATAGAAGAAAGAAAGCATCATCAATTAATGTTGCTAGT
This sequence comes from Sigmodon hispidus, assembly GCA_004025045.1. Taxonomy (NCBI): domain Eukaryota; kingdom Metazoa; phylum Chordata; class Mammalia; order Rodentia; family Cricetidae; genus Sigmodon; species Sigmodon hispidus. The sequence continues at coordinate 43,566 of PVIH01005629.1, forward strand.
ATAACTGGATGTCAACATCTAGAAGAATGCAAATCGATTCATATTTATTACCCTGCACAAAACTCAAGCCCAAGTGAATCATAGACCACAATATAAATCTAGTTACACTGAACCTAATAGAAGATAAAGTGGCAAGTAGCCTTGAACACATTGGCACTTCCAATTAGGAGTCCACTTCCTAAATATAATGCAAGTAGCACAGACACTGAGATCAACAATTAATAAATGGGATCTCCTGAAACTGAGAAGCGTCTGTAAGGTAAAGGATACATTTAATAAGGCAAAAGGACAGCCTAGAGAATAGAAAAAAACCTTTACCAATTGCACTTCTAAAAGAGGACTGATCTCCAAAATATATAAAGAACTCAAGAAACTAGACATCAAAAAAAAAACCAAAGAACCCAATTTAAAAAATGTAGTACAAATCTAAACAGAGAATTTTCAATACCTCAATAGCATTTGTACCCACAATTTCTCCAAAAGTCTTTCACCAAAACAATCTGCTTTATTCCAAGTCCTAGGAGAAAACTGATGATGATTCAAATTTGGAGCTTACAAATAGAAATTTATAAAGTGACATTTCTTTACAAATGTGTGGGTAGTGTATAAGAAAACCACAAGAGGACTGGAGAGATAGCTCAGAAGTTAAGAGTACTGGCTGCTCTTCCAGAGGTCCTGAGTTCAATTCCCAGCAACCACATAGTGCCTCATAGCCATCTATAATGAAATACGATGCCTTCTTCAGGCATGTAGGCATACACAAGGCATAACACTGTATACATAATAAATAAATCTTAAAAGAGAAAAGATAACCACAAGAAACAGTACAGAACTTCTTGCTGTGACACAGATAGGCCCAAGGGATAAAAGCAACAAAAGACTGAAGGAAAAAAAAGACCTGAAAGAAAAATTCCAAAATGCCAATTTCTGAAGAGTTGTGACCTTTAGCAGGAAGATAACCCTGTTTCAAGAAATTTCACAGGGGAAAAGTTGAGCGATGAATACATTGACTGAATTACTACTTTGCATATGTGTGTGGTGTGCTTGCAGATGTGTATGCATGTTCGTATGTGTGTGGGTGTACATGTTTTTGTGGGTTCCCAATGCTTATATAAGTACATTTATGAGTCTGATATTCTATGTCTTCTTTAGTTCTGCCCACCTTTCAACGATCCTGAAGCCAAAAGATAACAGGGGCATCCTAGGACACAGATGAAGGTTGGAGAATATAATTATAAGAACAAAATCTTATAAACAAGATCTTCAAAACTATGTCAGTATCAGGCAAATGAGCAATCATGTTGTCTGCAATGGATGTGAAACACTGAGCACTTATTTGTTTGATTATACCCATTTTTGGAGAATTCCATATATAGGCACAACATACTTTCATCCAGCTACTCCTTTTCCAACCCTCCCAGACACTCTTACATTGTCCACCTTTCAACTTCATGTCCTCTTTTCATTTTCCACTGTAAGCTGTCTATATGTGAATGAGTGTATAATCATCCACAGAAACATGGCCACCTATAGAGGGCCTTTTCCCCAATGAAAACTGACTCCCTACCAAGGCTACTTTCAACTACAAAGTTCAACTAAGAGTGAGACTTCCCAAGCCTACCCTCTATCCATTGTACAGGTGGCCAAGCTTGATTTTGTGCAAAATATTATACAAGTAACCATAGCATCTCTGAGTTAATGAGTATACAACCTTGTCATGCCCACAGGTCATGCCTCATAGTGCTCCTCCTCAACTTTACAATTGGCCTCTCTCCTCTTCCAAGTGCTCCCTGAGTCATGTGGGAAGGAGGAAAATATGTAGATGCCACATTATGAGCTCTCTATAATGCCTTGGAGACTCATTTTCTGCCTTGGACCAATTATGAGTGTCTGTTTTAATCACTATCTGCTGCAAAAAAAGAAGCTGTTCCAGTATTGAGAGAAGCACTAATCTATGGATACAGAGATAAATATTTAGAAGGCACTTTGAACCTGTATCTGTTTAACAAAATAATAGTAGTAGGTGCTTTTCTATGGTCTATGGTCTTCTCAACTATGGGTTCTTGGTCAAGTTTACAGTATGAATAAGGAGTTTTGTTCTTTGGGATGGGCCTTACATCTAATCAGAAAGTGGTAGGTTACTCCCATAAAATTCACACCACTAACAAATCACTGGGCATATCTTGTTGGGTTAGTTTTTTTTTTTTTTTTTTTTTTTTTGTAGCTTGCAGGTTTCATAGTTGTGTACAAATGCTGATAACTTTTCTATCTCAGTGGTTAAAATAATTCCTTCCAGCACTATGAAAGCTAACCAGTAGGGAGGAAACTTCCACATTAGTAAACCTTGATTTCTTTGTATCATGTGATCCTATATGTGCTCTCTTCAGCAATCGATTCTTACCATCTGGTTTTAGTGGGCAACAGAACAGTGACAATAGGCTTTTATTTCTATTTCAAAGAAACAATAGTTCTTTGATCAAAGACTCAAAGAACAATGTCCCACACTTGGCATTAGCTTTTTATGTGATAATCATATCTGAGAGAAGCATTATTTCTCCCCATAGAGAGTGAATCCACTTAAGCTTCTAGAAGCTTTTGAAGTATGTTCTCATATGGCTTTGAAAAATGTCCTTAATACTAGTTATCCCTACTCTATCCTACCCCACCATCTCTACCTTCCCATCCCTTCCCTGCTTAACTTCCCATTGACCCCTTCCCTTGTTTATACTATCTGTGGTTTACTATTCTCCCTCCATTTACTAGGGCTCTTAGAAACAAAAGGTTCATATGTATGACTAATGCACCCCATTGTAACAGTAATTAATAAGGCTTTGATTATGATTACCTCCCACTTATCCTTACAAGCCCTATAAAGGCACATAGGCCAACAGGGCAACCTAGATATGTCTCACAGTCAATAAAGATATTATAACTATAGAGGCTCTCAGGCAATAGCAGACACACAAAAATAAAATAACAATAGATTAGGTACTAAATAACAGGACACAGAAAATTACATGTCTTTATATTTTTTATTATGAATAAAGTCATAATTTTTATTCATGTATCCCCTTGTCCTTGAGATATGATTTAGCATCTCTTGGGTATATGCCCAAGAGCAGTATCATTGGATCTTAAGGTAGATGAACTCCCAATTTTCTAAGTCACCATACTAATTTCCAAAGTGGCTGTATGTTGCGCGCAGCCTTGCCAGCAAGAAACACGCAATACCAGATCCTTCTCTTTGCAGTTTATTCGGGCCTTTAATTATCTTCTTGTCTTTCACTCACTCACTCTCACTCTCACTCTCAGACATATGACGAACGACCACTCTCTCA
>PVIH01005629.1:47003-121533 GCA_004025045.1 Sigmodon hispidus
CCCTGGGGGGGGGGGGGGGGAGTCTTCTCGTGGCTAAATACCCTCTGGGCCTCCAATCCCGGTAAGCCACGTGGACATTGCCCATAGGTCCCGAGGCGCTGGAAGCAAGCCACCATCCTCGCCTACAGTCAATAAGGAGTTGTTTACTCCTGAGAGCACTCACCATCGAGAAAGGTGGAAGGCAGAAACCAGCGCCACCTTTAGGGTGTGGTACAATGCAGCTCCCTACAGCTGTACAAGTTTACACTCACACCAACAATGGAGGAGTGTTCCTCTTGCTCCACATCCTCTCTAACATAGGCTGTCATCAGTGCTTTTGATCTTAGCCATTCTGATAGGTATAAGATAGTACTTCAGAATCATTTTGATTTGCATTTCTCTGATAACTAAGGATGTTGAACAATTCTTTAAGTGTCTTTTAGCTGTTTGAGAATTTTCTGTTGAGAATTCTTTGTTTAGATCTGTAGCCTATTTTTAATTGAATTATTTAGTATTTTGATATCTAGTTTCTTGAGTTTCTTTGTATATTTTAGAGGTCAGCTCTCTGCCATATATGTGGTTGGTAAATATCTTTTTCCATTCTGTAGGCTGTCATTTTGGGTTATTTATTGTGTCCTTTGCCTTATAGAAGATTCTGTTTCAGGAGGTCCCACTTATTAATTGTTCTCAGTGTCTGTGCTACTGGTATTATATTTAGGAAGTGGTCTCCTGTATAAATGCATCAGTAAAATAAAAATAAAATAGAAGTAAGTAACTCTCATGCATATATGTATATATATATATGTATATAATAAACTGGCTGAGAAAGAAATCAAAGAAATATCACCCTTTACAATAACCACAAATAATATAAAATACCTTGGAGTAACTCTAACCAAGCAAGTGAAAAACCTGTATGACAGGAACTTTAAGTCATTGAAGAAAGAAATTGAAGAACATATCAGAAAATGGAAAGATCTCTCATGCTCATGAATAGGTAGGATCAACATTTTAAAAAATGGCAATCTTACCAAAAGCAATCTACAGGTTCAACATAATCCCCATCAAAATTATAACACAATTCTTCACAGAAGAAAAATACACAACTTCATATGGCAAAACAAAAAACCCAGGATAATTAAAACAATCCCATATAATAAAGCAACTTCTGGAAGCATCACTGTCCTTGACTTGAAACTTCACTATAGAACTATTGTAATAAAAAAAAACAGCTTAGTATCCACATAAAATTGACATGTGGACCAATGAAATCAAATTGAAGACACCGACATCAATCCACACACTGATTTTTATCAAATAAGCCAAAACTGTACAGTGAAAGAAAAAAAAAAAGCATCTTCAGCAAATTGTGCTGGCAAAACTAGATGTCAACATGTAGAAGATTATAAATAGATCCATATCTATCACCATACATAAAGCTCCATTCCAAGTGAATCAACATAATCCAAGTACTGAACCTGATAGAAGAGGAAGTAGGAAAATTATATTTCTAAAGTGAACTTTGCTAAAGGCAAGAAAGAGAACTGCCAAAAAACTTCAAAACGTGACTTTTCTTCTTCTTAGCAGCGTGAGGTTTTTATTGAAATGCCAAGAATGACTGGGTTAAGATGAAAATGCACTTCACAGGCCAAATAGGGAGTCCAAAATACAGCAAATAAAATTTTAATGAGAAATATATTTTTGGCAGTCTACTAATTAGCAATTTGAAAAAGGTATGTTTTAACAGACATTTATTTTGACAATAACTTAAAGCAAAGTCATTTAGAAAATTAAAAATATAATTATCTACTAACTTCATCCCTGTTTTTACCAGAAAAAAAGGTATGAAATTATCAAGTAACATCACATACCCTGCACTCAAGTTGGCCAGATTCAAGTGCATGGTCTTGCTTTAATACTAGGCAATGAGTTTGTTGGTTCAAATTTTAAAATCCACACTACATTAAAGAATGAGCTATTCAAAGTGAGCCTCTGAAACTCATTCTGCAATCTGAAGTAGGAATACAAATTTCTAATGAGGTTATTGTAGAGACACTTAAGAAATATTTGCTGCTAATTACTAAAGTGCTATAGGCAAAATATTCTCTTCTACCAGCCAGCTTTCAAATAACTATGCAAAGACTTGTTATTAATTATAAATGTTTGGCCAGTAGCTTAGGTTTGTTTCTAAATAGCTCTTCAATTTTAAATTAACTCATATCTCTTACCTATGTTTAACCACATGGCAGTACCTTTTCAGTGTGACATATTTATCTTGCTTCTACCAGTATCTGGCAACTCTGCTCTTTTCATTTCAGCATTCTCTCAGTTCAGCTCTCTTGCCTAACAACTTCCTGCCTTGCTATTGGTCAGTTGCCCTTTATTAAACCAGTCAGAGCAATACATTTTCACAGTATTAAAAAATTAGTCCACGGCAAAGTACAAATAAAATAATTCAGTCTCATAGCACCTGACTATCAGCTTCTAAATTTGACTAAAATTGACCCAAATTCAGGTCCATGACACCAAAAAAAAAAAAAAAAATCACTCGAAATTCATATTCAATGATTTCTTTGATTTGGAATTGAACCTACAAATGTGTAAGTTTTCTATTTTTTTTTTTTTAAGAATGATGCTTTCAAAATAATTCAAGTTTATTACTTAGGTCTTCTAAACCTGTGAAAGCAATCCATAAACTATAGTAATGAAGCTAAAACTTTTTTTAAAACCATTTTCTTTCCAAATATCTTCTGAAAAATATGAAATATTAGGTAAGTGCAATAATATGGCTGACTTTTCTAAAAATTGCCAGTTCCACTCAAAATTATTCAGGTAACACCATAAAGCTTTTGGGAGAATGAAGGACGTACGGAAATAACACACAGAAAATCCACTAGTGACAGATGAATGAAGAAGAGGAGGAAGAGGATGAGAAAGAAGAGAAAGCAGATGTCTTTTCTGTTATTTTAAGTGACTGTGGTTAGCTAGTACAATCACAATTTTCTGCTTTCACACAGTATTTATTGTGCTTAAAGTTTTACACAAACTCAAAACTCTTGTGTTGACTTCGTGCCTCCTGTCACATTCCATACATGAACCAAGGGTAACAATTCAGACAGTAGCTTTTACAGTTTTTGATAGCTCTCAGGGTTGGCTACAGTTTCTCTTTACCTCTGACTCATTCAGAACATGGAACTCAAGACCCATCTGTCTAACATTAGACTTTACTCTTTAATATTTAGTAAGAAATGGAAGCATTAAAACTCCATAGCATACTTGTGAGAAAATAAGCTAAGTTCTATCACAGCAGCATAAATAATAATAATAATAACAACAACAACAATACATTTTAAAAGTTGTTAGGGAAAGGGATTTCTTGACTCTTCTTTTATCTCCAGTAAATTGCATAGTACCTGGTTTATAGTAGGTACATATTGACACTTGATGATTGTGTGTGTGTGTGGGGGTGCATACACCAGAATAGCAGTTGTGATAGGAATCCTAAGACTCTTATTCTGCAGCATAATCAATAAACTGGAAAATAAATTAAAATAGGGAAAAGGATGGCAAAAGAGACTTGATAGCAATGCCTTATCACCATGACACTTACCTATAAATATCACTAAACTTTCAAGCACAGACTAAAATCTGCCATTTCGCCAGAGGAAGGAGTAGGGAGCATGCAATCAAAAGATATTTGGCAGAGCTCAAGACAAACTACCCTGTAAATGACAAGCTGTAAAATATCAGGCCTTGGAGCCCACCTGACTTCTATAGCAGAGATTTTTGGCCTGAAGTTTCTACTACCAAATTTTGCAAAGGTTAAATTTTTGCTTATGCTAATTTGATTTCCAAGCTGTTTTTTGTTGTTGTTGTTGTTTTTATCAGAGTCTAACAAACAGGGAAGCTTATCTGCCTTGAGGGAAGGGGGCTTAAGAAGTATTATTACAGCTTTTATGCCAGAAGTGAAGGCAGATTGGCTCAGCCAAGGCATGTTACTTAACTGCTATGTGAGGCTTGTCAACAGAAATGTGACATAGAAGCATGTTCAAATGTCTCTTTTAAGAAACACCTATTTGTTTGTTAGTTAGGCTGTTTTCTTCTCTGTAGCTCATACAACTTTGTTACTTCTGTTTATAAAATACTTCAAAATAGTACTTTTTACATGAAGATTATTATGTAATAAATAGCCAATTTTAAGTTATAAGCCTATATAAAATTATAAGAGTACCATTAAATTGCACATATTTGGAAGATGTTGTTAATTACTACCTTTGGTGTGAGCCTAGCCTTTAACTGCTGAGTCATTTCTCCATCCCAGTTAATTACTGTTTTAGACAGCTAAAAAATCTATTCTAAACTTCCAGAGATTTTACAGTGAAATAAATAAGCTAAAAGTCAAAATATATGCCAATCATCAATTCATAAGACACAGGAGGGCATTTATTTATAGGAGAAAGTATTAAATGCAGCTATAACTTTATATTTTAAGAAGCTAAAAGAGATCTGTCATTGTCTAAAGAGCTATTTTCATTTCAATGACAAAAGAACTAATAAGATCAGAAAGAACAGGTGATGTGGGACACCCTAAAATATATTGGTCTATTTTCAGTAAGGATTGGCACAGTGAAAGCAAAGACACAAACCAGGAGACATTCTTCACATATTGTGCCAAAAAGAGCACAAGCTAGCCCAGCTTTTAAATGACACATCCTGGTTTTAAGAGCACTTCCCTATTATGCATAAGGAACTGAGTTTAATCTTTGGAACTGTTATAAAAAAATTAAATCTTAAAGAACTTAAAACATTCGTTAAATTATTTAACAGTAAAGTCAAGAAATCTAATACACTTACCAGTTTCCTGTGAGAAATATACATGACATATCCTCTGCTTCCAAGAATTTATGAACTAGCTAGTAGCAAAGACTATCAGCCACTCAATAGCTAAATATAAAACAATAATTCAATAGACATCACAAGAGCAATGTATTGTTATTTACAAAGTGTTTGCAAAATCACAGTCTTTCTCTTTCTTTGGGGCAGGTATCTATAAAATTCAATTATGTTTATATTTTACTCAATGCCAAGCACTGCATTATTGGGCTTGCACTACAATATAAATATTAGCTTATTACAATACAAGATTCAGAACACGGCCAGACTCAGCAACACAAATAATTCAATAAAAGGAAAGGAATTCTTCATCTCAGAGCCATAAAAAACCCTACAAGGGATTCATATTTCTTTTGGCAAAATGAATTTTCAGAAGGCTTAAACAGGCAAGCACAAACTTGATTCTGAATATGACAATAAGTATTTTTAATGAAATGATTAAGTGCTAATCATTGAAAAAATAAATGACTCAGCATTCCTTTAGATTTGCCTCAGAACTTGGCTGTATGTGTCCGGCAAGGAAAGCTGATCATAGCAGATGTGTTCCTTTGGGTTGATCTCTTCAGCCCTGCCAGCTGCTCTCTTCTATTGAATGAAATCCCCCGGCAGTGGATAACTATGCCAATGTAATACATCATATCAGGCTGAATTAAAATCCAGGTTTACATCTGAGCAGAATATTCCCAGGTATCTCAGGTGGTCCCAGGGGAAAAGGAGAAACCAGAAGGAAAATATCACCAGGCAAGTCTATGGGCCAGATCTTAAATACCCTCCGGGGTGGAGCCACTGCTTGATGGGCTTTCTCATGGACAGGGGTGGGAGTTGGGGGAGAGAAGGATTTCAGCCCAAAGGTCTAAAACTAGTCTTTTCCTCCCTGCACTGTTTTTGGCAAAACTCTCTATCACTTGTTACACTTGGAAATCCCTTCTCGTCACCGTTACACCACAGTCATCAATGTCGACCATAGATCACGTTTGTTCTCAGAACACTCCTGTTAGCTGACCACCACATGAGTTTGGTTTATTTCCGATCTTCGTGGCCCCTTTGTCGTTCTTTATCTTTCCCCTCCTTATGTTGGGTGCTCCAGGGCTCAGTGTCTGACTTCCTTTTTACCTCTACTCACTCCTAGGTGACCTCATCCTCTGCCTACAGTTTTCAAAATCATCTATGAATCTGTACCTGAGAATGAATGTTACCAGCTCAAAAATGTCTCCTGAATTCTAGACTGGAGTAACTTCCTACCAATCTTGATTCTCTTCCTATAATGCCCCTAGTATGTATAAACTCCAAAATAGCCCAACAAAAACATCTCACAGATAGTCTCTTCAACATCAGTGATGGTAGTCACTCAACTACAACTCCAGCACTTGGATTTCCAGGTGGATTTCACCTCACCTCTCTCAAAATGCTTTTACTTTCAAATATGTACAGACTTAGGTAATTTGTCACTTTCCTTGGCATGATTCTTAACCAAGCCACCATTGCTTTTCATCTGGATTAATACACTGTCCCCAAAGAAGGATCCCCCCTCCATCTTTGCTGACCTAAAACACAATTGCATGGCCAGAAGGAAGCTTCAGACATCAATCCTGCCATGATTGTCACACTTCTATTCAAAACCCTGAAGTGACTTTATTCTTCATTGAGAATCCTAAATGCCTCCAAAACCCCAAGATGGAATTAAGCCCCAAGGCAGTATCTCTGGCTCTGTTTCTCTTGTCCCTCTCTGGGATGCAGAAGTGTGGCCTGCTTATGGGTTCATACTCCACATCATCAATGAATCTTCCTGCTGCTCAGTGTAATAATTTTTAATTAAGCTTGTTCTGTCATCCAATATCCTTATCACTCCTTTCATTCATTTGCTCACAATTCTTAAAACTCTCACAGATTTAAGTTTTATTTATGTTTGCTTTTATTGCCTTTTCTTTTAGGAGATCTTTGTTTTGCTCACTGACATACCCCAACCACCCAATACAGTGTGTAAACATGGGTCTGAATTTAATAAATACTTGAGAAAATAATAATTTACATTGGTCAGTGGCTCAGACTTTCAAATATCCTTGAGTCTTCACTATCCTTCCAGCTATTCTGTTTTTGTCACTCTTGGTTCTAGGATGTGTCTAAATTTATCCAGAATTAAAATTTTCCTCTATTGCTGAAGTGTGAATCAGCCACCATCCTCTACACCAGGTACCAATATAAAGCAGCAAGCAGCCTTCCCTGTGGCCTGCCTACACCACTGTTCTCAGTTACAGAACACCTTCCTCAAAAAAAGCCATGAGATCTTTCTCTTATCCTCCTTAGAAGCTTATGAGTCTCATCCAATTTAAAATAACTCCAAACCCTTCCCAGATATATGGGGCTTCTTGAGGGTTTGAATCATATTTATGTGATAAAGTCACTTCTGCCTTCTCTTGCTTCACCTGCTCAGTTCTCTCTGGCAACACTGACATCTTAGACGTTTCTCAAACCAGTCAAATTTAGTCCTGTGTCAAAGCCTTTGAATTTCTTCCTTATCCTTATGTTTCTTAGAGATTTCTAGATTATCCCACAGCTTTCTCTTTCTTTCACTGACTCCTTTCTTCAGGTTAGTACCTCAGTCTTCCCTGACCCTGCTACCTCAGTGTTTCCTTTTTGTCTTGCTTTGCTTTTCTTCCTGTTATGAAAATTACAAGAAAACGATGTTACATTCCTATTTATTCTTCTCTCCCAATTATTAATCTGAAACTTTATTCTGATGACTGTTCTAACCCTACTAACTAAAACAGTCCTGGCATAGAGTATGCATTCAATAAATAGTATCTGAATAAATGAATGAATGAAATATAAAGAGTTTCATCTTAATTCTTTACCAGGATAAATGAATAAATGGAAGTGTAATGCAACTTGTACTAATAAATACAAAACCCTATTCACCAAATTCAATGTCAGTCACCAGAATAAATTTGAAGCCTCTCAAATAATTACTACTGGATTCCAAATTTTTCACAGACTAAACAGATATAATTTAAGATTTAGCCATAAAATTCATTAGATATATTTATGAAAACATGTGATCTCTTCCTAAATATAGCATATCTAAGCACTTCTATCCACCCACTAGCTCATGTAGGAGTTCTTCACTGCACTCAGGACAATGCTTCCTTTGAGATTAGAGCCACAAAGCACAGTCACTTGACTAAGGTCTCATCTCCAGATATCTAACCAAAAAAATTTCCCCCAAGTTTTCTAATTAAAGATTATTTTTCTCACAAGTAATGCTTTGGCAAGTATTTGTGGTTGTAGAAGACAGACCCATCTATAAACAAGATTTTATTTATAAAGCTTTCATGTGTTTTATTTCCTATTAACGTATCATTCATCTACCTAGGTCACAGTCAGGAAAAAAAAAAAACACAGTGATGAGAATGAAGAAGCATAAGAAAAGATAAAGTTGGACACATCAGTAAACAGGTTGTGTTGTTTTTGTCCTGCTTTGGGTTTGGATTAATACAGTGTTTTCATCAATGGCAGTGTGTGGTAGAGCTTCACTAAATGGTAACTTTCTTTCCTCAGGCTGTAAGTGAGAGTCATGTGAAAATAATTACAATGTGCATTATACATACATGAATTGTTTTATTAGCAGAGCATAGAGACATCATTGAGAGTTGGCTAAAATCTCCACAGTGGATGTGGTCACTCGGCTAAATATTTGAGCAAACAGAGTATTGCTTATTTTGTTCTAGTGGCTCCCTGTGTATATTCTCAGGATGAGGTTGTAGGTCTTCTATTTGATATTAGACACAGCCACAACCAGAATACCCACAGTCTTCTCTAAAGAAGTTACAAAATAATACTTGATGTCTTTTTCCCTGAGATCCCTGGCCTGTGTCCAGGATCCGCCCCAGTTCCATGGGACATATCATGATGATCTTTGCTTTTCCTGGCCTCATCCCTTAATGTGAGTATTGAATAATTCTATCATTTTATAACTTCTGGAAGCAGTATTGATTTGGGAACTGAACAGACTTTAAAATCATGTGTTTCCTCATGAAATGATCTTTTATACCACTGGGCATAAGAGTCTCATGTTGTCTCTGTTCCTTTGTCTTCATTTGTAACCCATCAGCAGTTCAAAATGTCAAAAGAATGTTGCCTTGTTTTGTTTCCCCTCAGCAGAATTCTAAAGAATACCAGAGCTTTCAGAATAACAAAAAATACTAGATGAATGACCCTAAAGAGATTCTCTAGTCCATCTCTTTTTTGGGGGCTGGATCATTCCTTTATAAACACAGTGTGATTAGTGTATATTAAAATGCTAAAATTAAACCCATCACTTTAAAAGATATCTTTAAAATTAATACATAGATGAATGGATAGATAGATAGGTAGGCAGGTAGAGAGATTGAGAGATGGTAGATAGGTAGGTAGGTAGGTAGGTAGGTAGATAGATAGATAGATAGATAGATAGATAGATAGATGATAGATAGATAATAGAATCTGTTTAGACCTAAAACTGCTCACATCCAAACTATTCAACCCCTATGATTGTTTTATAGCCTTTATAGCCTGGGTCTTTGAGAGAGTCATGTCCATAAAAGAAAAGTTGAAAAAAAGTCTTCATGGAAAGTAAATTCTTGAGCAGCATATTTAACTAAGATGCTGCTGGTATGTTGTTTTAAACTGGTGTTACTATTGCATATTAAATTCATTGAACACTTACTAGATGGATCAGTGACAAAGCTCTTGCCAGGAAAGCACAAGGACATGAGTTCTAATCCTAGGAACACATGCAAAGTTAAACATGATAAAGATCATCTTTAATCACAGTATTTCTATGCTAAAGTGGGAGAGAGAGAGACAAGACAATAAGGGAAACATCCAGAGCAGCTTGGCTGATGTACACAGTGGCTGAGAAACTGTCCAACAAGTTCAAACGTGAACACCAACACTCAAGGCTGTCTTCTCACTTCCAGATGTATGCTTTGCTATACATGGAATTCCCTCACATCATCAAACACCCACTACAGATAGAAAGACAGACAGATGGACAGAAAGAGAGAGACAGATGGAAAGGCAGAGGCAGAGAGGGGACCTTTAAGAATATTCAATATGAAAGCTATGTTTGTGAACCAGATTCACATGTTTGGTTTTTAGAGACGAGAACTTTTTGTTAAATGGGCAACATTTTTATCCTTTGCAATAGGGTTTCCTCAAGCCATTTTAGGCAGAATACATAAATAAAACCTTTAGTACTAAAACGTTAGCAAGGTTATAAAATGGTTGGTTTCTGGATATGGAATTTTGCTGGTGAACTTTCCAATTCTTTTCTCAAAATACATTATCCATTATTTTGAGAAATTTCAAAATTTAATAATTCAATGTTTTTGGTTTTTTTCTTTTTTATTATTATAACTTTTAAAAATTATGAATAAAGTCACATTTTCTATCCTCGTATATTCTTATTCAAGGTCCCTTCCCCCTCCCACCACATCAGGTCGTTCTCTCTTCTCCACATCTCCCCATCCCGCCCCCAGCATGGGCAGGAGGTCCCAAGGTCCCAATATTACTCAGTTCAGCCTCCACTCCTGGCAAATCCAGTTTTCTCCCCTCAACATCAAGACTTAGTCAGGGAGTGGGATCCAAGTGTCAGTCCAAGGTGTTTCCGATCCCAATGTTCAATGTTCAGTGGTTGTGGTTTTCAGCTTGGACATGCTTTGCTTTTAGCTTTTTTGTTTAGAGTCCACTAATGAGTGAGTACATCCCCTGCTTATCTTTCTGGGTTTGAGATACCTCGTTCAGGAGGATATTCTCCAAATCCATCCATTTGCCTGCAAATTTTAGTATATCATTTTTTTCTTATTGCTGAGTAGTATTCCATTGAGTAGATGTATCACAGTTTGTTAATCCATTCTTCAGTTGAGGGGCATCTAGGCTGTTTCCAGATTCTTGCTATTACGAATAATGCTGCTATGAACATAGTTGAGCCAATTCAATGTTTTAAAGCTATTAGTATAGTGATATACAAATAAATTTTTTTTCTGAAACATGAACCAGATGTTGGGGAAGAGCTGGAATATCAGAGAGAGGAAACAGACCACAGTCAATTCTCACCCAGCCAAATTCTCAGGGTAAATGCTATCTTCCAGAGTCCTTAGCCTGACTACAGAATACCTCAATGTCTTCCTATACCTGCTTTAAATATCTTCTTCACCCAGTTGTTTCACTTTCAGCTTCAATGCTGCATTATAATCCTAGAGTTAAGATTAAAGGTGTGAGTTACTACTGTTTGGTAGTTAGGCCTTGAACTCACAGAAACACATTAAGATCTCTGTCTTTGGAGTTAGGTGATTAAAGGCTTAAAGCCTGCCCCCCCCCCATGCTGAGATTAAAAGTCTGAGTTATTACTTTCTGACCCTCTTGGCTTGACTGTGGGTGGATCTGTTCTCTGAGATTACACACTGGTTTTATTAAATATAAAACATATCACCAAATACTCTAGGAAAGAAACAACTTTTCAGCTTTAATGTTTTCATTTGAATAATGACTAGTTTGTGTCTTAAAAGTTAAATAAGAGAAAAAAAGATAATTAAACTGGTTGGTTGGAACTAAGGATAGTTCAATCTTAAAGAATTTTTAATAATAACCAAGGTTTCACAAATTTTATTTCATACCTAGCTAAATTTCATCTTTCCTTGTGCTCTAATAATACGTAAAACTGTAGTTTTTACAAAGCCCCACCCTTTCCCTGTCTGTGTAACATCTATATAGAAGTGAGTGATAAGACCAAATCAATCAATAAATGGGCAAATGAATTGAACAGAAAATTCACAAAATTAGAAATGCATATGAAAAATGAAAACCATCACTAGCCATCAGAGTAATACAAATCATAATGTCACTCAAATCTCAGCTCACCACAAAACAGAATGACTATCATCAAGAGAAAAAAAATAACAAATGCTGCTGGAATGTGGCATAGGAGTGGCTGGGATACTTTTACTCACTGCTAGAGGAAATGGAAATTAGTGTGGCCACTGTGGAAATCAGTTTGAAGTTTCCTTAAAGAAGTCAAAACTAGAAGTGTCACATGATTAAACCATACTATCCCTGGGTGTGTGTCTAAATAAGGAATCTAAGTCTGCATACTACAGAGAAAGCTGCACATTTCTTTCGTTGTGCCTCAATTCACAATGGCTCACATATGGAATCAGCCCGGGTATCCATCTACAAAGAAATGGATAAAGAAAATGTGGTCTGTATACACAATAGAGTAAATAAAGAAGATGAAAATTATGTAATTTACAGAAAAAGTGAGTAGAATGATAAATCATCACACTAGATGAAATAAGCGGGACTCAGAGATTATCACATATTTTTTCTTGTGTTTGGGTCAATGGAAAAAACCAGTTGGATGTAAGAAGAAGAAACAAGAGGAGAACATGATGGCGAATGTGAGCAAATGCAAGATAAGATGTCTGAAAATGGCACAGTAAATACATTGATTTAAAAACAAATAGCTGTTCACATTTATATATGCTACAGGATTACAGTACAAACAATGTTGTGAGCTTCATGTTAACTGGGAACAACTTACCACTCAAAATCTTTTTAAAATTGTTTAAAATCCCATTCTACTATATGCTAGAGAGTTCTGTAAATTCACAGAGTCTATACATGTCTGTGGTTTACAACCCCACTTCACCCAAATTAGCTATTTCTGGTCATTTCATGGACTTTAATATGCTGACTAGACTTCCCATCAGGACAACAGAACCACGAAATTCTCCCCATATTGTCTTTTCCTACCCTATTTATACAGACACATCTACACAACACACACTCACACACACACACACACACACAGACATTGAGATTTGAAATTAGACTAGTAGTCTCCCACAGCATGCACATGTAATTTTTATTTTGTCTTAATTTTAACTAAAGAAGAGGTTTGTATAGGTCACTAATAAAAACAACCAAAAATAATCACTTACTGAGAGAACTTACTTCATCTCTAGTCTTGTGTATTCTACCTACCAGGTGTGATTATAAGTTGTCTTTATAATTCTTTCAGAATTTAAAGTAAATATAAATCTGTATACCTATAATGCATGTTTTGTTGGTTGTGGTACTAAATATCAAACCCTGGGCCTTATTCACTCAAGGCAAGAACTGATCTACATCCCCAGATAATGTTTGGTTTTGTCTTTAGGAATAGGATCTCATCATGAATCCCAGGCTGGACTTGAGTAGAGAATCTTCTGCCTCACTTCTTGAGTATTGGAATTACAGTCACAAACCCATATGCCAGACTATAATTCACTTTCTTAAACAGTATCATACCATATTCACATCTTGCTTTTTTATTTAGTAATCTATTCTGGATAACTTTCTCAGTATTACATCCAAGGCTTCTCTATGCTTTTCTACTGATGCAATGCTCCATTATGCAGATGCACCATTGATTTTCAACAATCTCCTATTACTGGACAGTTTCCAGACACATTAAAAAGAACATAGGTAATTTCCAGTCTCCTATTATTACAAACACTGCTGTGATGAGTAATTTTTTATATTCTCCATTTTGCACGTACACAGTCATATTTGTAGGATAAATTCCCAGAAGTGGAATTGCTAGGTCAAGTGGTAAATGCATTTGTAATTTAAATAGATGCAGCCAAATCCTCTCTAATGTCGGCATTGCCTTGCACACCAGTAGGTACATCTGAGTGCTTGTTTCTTCACAATTCAATGTGTTGTAAAACTTTAAGATTTTAATCATCTCAGTCACAAGGCATAGATTTTAATTTACAATCTGTTATCTAAATACTTATTTGTGATCCAGAAATACTATTCTGACATAATATGATATTGAATAGACACAAAGGAAGCTGCACAGGAAAAAAATGATTGGTATATCATTATATAGTCCATATGAGAAATAGAGGTGATTAAAAGTAAGCTGGTGCTAAAGATAGAAAAAAATCATAGGATATTATTCTTGTTCTTTGGGAAGTAATATTTGTTTTTATTTGCTTTTTATTATTAGGCAATTTTGGCATTTCATATTTACAGTAAAGATGTAGACAAAAATAAGAGTGATTGGGACCAGAGAGTTGGTTTAGAGGTTAAGACCACATAGTGCTTTTATAGAGGACCTGGGTTCCACTCCCAGTATTCATACGGTAACCACAGCTGCCTGTAACTAGAGTTCCAGGTTATATGGTACTCTCTTCTGGCCTCTTGGGTGCTCCTGCACACATGTGGTGCACAAAAACTTATACAAAACACACAGGCACATCAAATAAAGAATAGACATATAGATGATAGAAAGAAAGAAAGAAAGAAAGAAAGAAAGAGAAAGTAAGATAGATAGATAGATAGATAGATGGATAGATAGATAGATAGATAGATAGATAGATAGATAGATAGATAGATAAGGTTTGGTGAAAGTGAGAAAATCGGAAAATCAAATAGACTTCTGCTGAAAGACAGTGGATAGATAATTTGAAGTAACTGAGATTCTCAGTATGTATGTAATATTTTAAGTTGAGGGGCTGTATATAAATTAGATAAAGAGCAGAAGGCTCACAACTGGGCTATAATTAACATCAGCATTTGAAAGTAAGATATAAGAAAAATAATCATAGACAAAGCAAAATCCTAAAAATGTCATTTCACAGGACACCAAAGCATTGCCCTGAAATCAAGTAATTATCACTGTGTCACATGTTGCTGAGAACTCAAAAACAATGATGACATATGTCAACAATGTTGGGTGACTTAAAATTATTGATACTGATAAGAACAATGTTTGTGGATTGATGAGCAGAATAAACACTCTATCTAAAGAGATAAGCAATGGAATGGAGATGAGGGAAAGGCAAGATGTAAATTTATTTGAAAAGTCAGCTGTGAACAGAATAAAAGAAATATCAGATATTCATGTGAAGTTCTGATCTTAGTTTTATATGCTACTTGATTCAAAGGCATCTTAATTATAAAATTTGTGTACTTTCCAAATTTCTTTTTTGGCTTCAACTAACAAATATGTGTCTCTCATTTTTTTGTCCTATTGTCTACTGTAGGCAATAACCTTCTTAGTACAGGAGTTGCTAAAGAAGAATCATTCCAAGATTTTTGGGTTGAAGGCTTCTTCTCCATTTGAGTGATTGAAAGGTTATAGGATAATAAGTATACTAACATCTACTATCTACCAATGGATTGATCCATTGAGTTCATAGCTATGGACTACCTGGAGGCCAGAGGAAGTATTTAAAAGTAGGTCAGTGAAGATGTGCTACACAGACAGATACGAGGTACATCTTGTCACATGGACCCTCTCTCTAATGACTCTGCTTTCTGGTTTCTAGGAACTGAACAATGTTTTTAATCAATGCCCTTCCACCATGGTATTCCTGTCTCATCATCAACCTAAAAGAAATGTCACCATCTTACAGTGGATGGAAACTTCTGGAACCATGATCCAGAACACATCCTTTCTTTGCAGTAGCTTATCTCAGATATAAACACTATCAGGGGGTGGTGGCACAGGCCTTTAATCTTAGAACTGGGGAGACAGAAGCAGGAAGGTCTCTGTGTATTTGAGGCCAGCCTGGTCTACAAAGCTAGTTCCAGGGCAGCCAGGGCTACACACAGAAACTCTGTCTCAAAAATACAAAACATAACACTGGCTAACATAATTAATGGCCTGATCCTGACATTTACAAAGACAGTGTGCTTTTGTGTTCTATTGTTAATATATTAAATAAAAAATAATTCTGACATTGATTCCTCAGTGTAGTAGTGAATTAAGAGGTTTGAACAAAATTAGCATAATAATACTAAAAGGTAGGACCAATTATGTTTTTTCCAATCTCATAAGTGAAGTAAATTATTCTAAGTTTACTCTCTACTCTAGATTTAAAAATAAATCAGTTATTCCAGAACCTCAGTGTAAAGACAACATTTTTATTCATTAAAAAATAGTCAGGATGTTATATAGGGTAATAGCATCTATTTTTTATTTTATTTTATGCATATGGGTATTTTGCTAGCATGCACATCTGCATACCACATGCACACAGTGTCCACGGAGGCCAAAAGAAGATATAAGATCCTCTTGAACTAGAGTTATAGCTAGTTGTGAGTCACTATGTGGTTGCTAGAAAATGAACCCAGGCCCTCTGGATGCACAGCTAGTCCCTCAAACACTAATCCATCTTTCCAATTCCAATAGTATTTTTAAAGATTTGTTTTAATTTGTTTATGCATGTCTTTTTTGTGGTTATGTGTACAACTGAGAGCAGGTGTCTGTGAGGTCAGAAGAAGCATCAGAAGCCCGGGAGCTAGAGATACAGGAAGTTGTGAGTCACCTGATGAATATATTAGGAATTGAACTTGGGTCTTCTTGAAGATTAATATGTACTCTAAATCACTGAATCATATCTCCAGCCCCCATAACACATTTTTTAAAGTTAAGAATTGGAACTGAGGGTTACTGTCTATACATCTTCCTTTTCCCATTTGTTTTTATTATTTTTTTTCTCCTCCTGTACCCTGGGATAACCCTGATAAGATTCCACAGATGTCTAAATTTATTTTACAGTGGGCCCAACAGTGAATTTCATTTCTCAAGTCTGGGTCAAGTAATAACATTTAATATATTGATTTACATTTTACAATCAAATCCAATTTAGCATGAATCTTTTCTCATCGAAAATCTTGTTTTTATATTTATAATTATTAGTGGCTGGCTACATTGAACTAGTAAGGACATGTCTCTAAATATATTCTGGTATCTTTGACATTTTCAATACAACTTTGCAGAGACAGACATAACAGCATATTTCTTGGAAGCAGTAATTTGCTTTTCTAGTAAGCACTGTGCAACAAAGGTTGTGACCATCACTTTCCCGAAAAATACATGGATGCCAAGCTTTCTCTCTGGTCTTGTAATGTTCATCTTGTGTCATCCCAATCAACACTGTCTAATTCAGAATCTGAAAGCTTAAAGCGTTTTATTAAGCAATACATTATCAGTTGAAAATGTTGACAACTTAGTATGAAATAATTTTAGAAAAAAAATGAGTCATTGTTATGAACAAGAACACCAGAAGACAATATTACTTTAAATATTCAGTTACCTAAAAGAAGAAAAATGCCAAACATAAATAGAAAAATGCATGAAATATGTTATTATTTCTAGTTTCTTATCCTCAGTCATGCCTACTCACTGGCTGAAGAATTATTTACCCATGTGCTCTTAGTAATCTCTGACAAGTGGTTGCTAGGGGGTTGTTGCATGAACATGAATTTGGGGAATTTACTGCATGTATGGACTAACAAATTGATTGAAGCAGAGAAGAAAACCAGCCAGCCAAATAATTGAAAAGCTTATGCTGCTGCCTTAAGTAACTCTACTGATTCAGCAAAAGTTGAGATTTTGCCAAGTGTCCCCAAAATAATTACAAGTCTCTATCCTGCTTGATTATACACATGAAATCTAAAAAGAATTAACTTCACTGGGGCAAAACAAAGCAAAGGGGCATATAGCTTTCATTTAAAGGCATTCCAAAATCTAGGGGTTTTATTTATTTCTAATTGTATTTATGGGAGAGAGATCATGTTCATGTATTTGTAGGGGCATGTGTGTTTGAAGGTTTGTGTCAATCTCTAGTATTGTTGATCAGGTACCATCCATTTTGTTTTGTGTGGCAGTTTTCTATTGGCCTAGGGTTCACCAGTGAAGCTAAGAGATGGCCAGCACACCCCAGGGACTTGCCTGTCTGCATTTCTCCAATGCTGGGACAACAAGCTTGTGGCACCATGCCCACCATTTACCATAGGTACTAGTGATTGAACTTGGGTCTTCCTGTGTGCATAGCATGTACATCACTGACAGAATTGCCTCTCCAGGTCCTATCTCAGATTTTATTGAACATTTTTTTTAGACCAAGCCAAGCATAACTGACCAGACACCTACCTAGGGCACAAGGACCTTACTAATTCTTTGGGCCATATCATTAAATTACTATAACTTGTTTGGGCTTCTTTTCAATCTAGGACACTGCTCCTCTGTAGGAAATGCTGCTGCCTTCATGTTTCCATTGTTTGCCCTTATCCTGAACACCAGTGAATGTGCTGATTAATGTCTGCCTGTAGCCTTTCCTTTGGATGGTAATCTTTGGTGAGGGGAGAGAGATCTTCCACAGTTTAGTACAATTTCAGAAGATTGTGCATCTTTCCCCTGAGACCTCAAAGGAGGTATCATCCTATAGGGCAAGAAACAAACCACTTATCCAAGGCTCACAATAAATTATGTCAGGAAACTATAAATGATGCACTGCTCACTGCTTCTCATACGACTATATTGTTATGGTTTTCTCAGTGTCTTGAAAAAGGGAAGGATGCTCAGGTCACCACAAGTCAACACAACCTTTGTAAAACCAAGTGTTAATCCATGTGCAACACTCTCAAAATCTTTAAAACACTTGGTTTAATTACAAGTCTATTCCATAAGGTTTCAGAAAGGATAGTGTTGGCTTTATGGTGTACTGATTTTATTAATTCATCAAATTCCAAGTATTTACACTGTAAGTAATTTTTTTGTCTAAATATAGCCTTCTTGAATACATGGGGTTGTGCCCCAACCCACGGGATGTCAACAGAGGAGACCACCTACGAGAATTAAGGGAAAGGGAGATGCAAAGAAGGCAGCAGGACAAATGGGTGCCTGTTTGAGCTGCAATTTTATTCCAATTTCATACATACTTATATAGTCCTAAAGCAGTATATGAGGAGGGAGCAGTCTTCAAACACCTGCAGGAAGCAGGCTAGGGGAGGCAGGATATTGGCAGGGTAAAAAGGTGGCTGGTCTTGCTTCAGGGGATGGTTGCTAGGTAACCTACCTGTAGAATGTTCCTGTTATTCTATTCTTTAGAGCTACCTTTCTGTTATAGGGAGGGCTGCTAAGTAACCTAGCCACAGAATGTTCCTGTTATTCTATTCTTTAGAGCTACTTCTCTGTTATAGTTAAGTAAACCAGAACATCTATTTCACTCGGGAGTCGTGCTGGCTCAGTAGTTGGTTTCTCAGTAAGTTCCCATGGTGGCCTTTAGCCAGAGGCCTAGAGGCTCAGGCCAGGGTCTTGGTCCCTGACAGAGTTGTAAATTAGGAATTTTATTCATCCATGGAAAGGAAACATTGTCTCATATCTCAGATATGAAAACAAAATATTAAGGCCTATGCAAAACCTATATACACCATCTGTGCTTCTGTGATCTGTGGATCATGTGGTACAAACTATGAACATGATTCACTATGTTTGTCCTTGTTATGCTTCTCCTGACAGCCCGTGAAGTATCACTAAGCCCTGGCAGTACAATTTAAAGGATGGTCCAGGAGATTAGAATGTAGACAGCCACATTGAAGTCACAGAATTCAAGAGCATGCTCACTTGGGAAAAGTAATACAAAAACACTAATTTAAAACTCCTAGCAATGATGATGAGTAGTACAAGTCTCCCCTGGTCACTAGAACCATCATTGACAACAGAAATGGGCCTATTCTAATAGTGCTTAGTATATCTAAACAAAAATAATTGTGTGAGCTTGCCCTTCCTTCCTTCCTTCTTTCCTTCCTTCCTTCTTTCCTCCTTCCTTCTTTCCTTCCTTCCTTCCTTCTTTCCTTCCTTCTTTCCTTCCTTCCTTCCTTTTTTCCTTCCTTCCTTCCTTCTTTCCTTCCATTATTCCTTCCTTCCCTCTTCACTCCCTCCTTTCTTCTTTCCATCCTCCCTCAGTTCACCTAACCCCTCCCTCCTACCTCCTTCCTTCCCTCCCTCCTTCCTCTCTCCACCTAACCCTTCCTTCCTCCTTCCTTCTTTCACTCATCCGCCTTAGGGTCTCTATTGCTGTAATAACCAAAACCAAGCTCGGGAGGAAAGAGTCTATTCAGCTTATACTTCTACATCACAGTTCATCACCAAAGGAAGTCAGAACAGAAACTCAAGCAGGGCAGAAACCTGGAGGCAAGAGCTGATGCAGAGGACATGGAGGGGTACTGATTACTGGCTTGCTTCTCAAGGCTTGCTCGGTCTATTGTCTTATAGAATCCAAGATCACCAGTCCAGAGGTGGTATCAACCACAATGGGCTGGGACCTCCTCCAAGACCACTAATTAAGAGGATGCCCTACAGGCTTGCCTACAGCCAGGTCTTATAGCAGCATTTTTTCTAACCAAGATTGCCTCCTCTCAGATACCTCTAGCTTATGTAAGGTGACATAAGAGTAGCCAGAACACACCCTCACCATTCTCCTCTCTCTTTTCTCCCACTTTTCTATATCTCTCTATCTTGCTTTTCTTTCAAATATTTACCAAGATGTTGATATAAAGCAGTTAATATTTGCCACATATTAACTGGTTGGAAATATTGCAAAACTTAACTAATAAGTGGATTCCAGCAAAAGATATAAAACCTTGGCCTTCCTCAAAGCATAAAACCATCTCAGATCTTTATTATAGAAAATGTATGCATTCACGGATGTAGGAATGTTTCATATATGCACACGTGCACACACACACACACAAAGTTAATTGGAGAGTATGTATAGGGACGTGTCTGACAGCACATGGTAATAATTTTGTTATTTGTAATTTTTGTCATTATGACAAGAACTCAAGAGAAACAACTTACAGGAAGAAAGATTTACTTTGGCTCGTGATTTCAATCCACGATCAACAGCTTTTAAACCTGTGGAAAGCAGAAACATCAGAAATGAAGGACAGGGCAAAAGAAACATATTTATAACATGGCAGTCAGGAAGCATATAGTAGCAAGAAGGAGCCAGAGCCAAAGATACCCTTCAAATGAGCCAACCTAGCAACCCTCTCCACCTAGTCTCCTCACAATAGTTCACTCAAACACTGAATTGTTCAGTGGAAGAAATCATTAGCAACAGATGATGTGATCACCTTGAAACTGCCTTGCTAAAATGACAACCCCAGAGATTTACCTTACTAATCCCGTGGGCATCTTTCAGTCAGCCAAGTTAACAAGATTAACCAGGACAGGTAGCTTGACAGACCTTGCAAGCTTGAAATTTCATGTTCTATTTTTTTCCCATAACAACTTTTAGCTAGCACTACAGATCAACATTTGCCTATTGGAGAAGTTGGGTACTAGAGAAAGTACTGTTTTCCTTCTAATATTATAACACAGAGAAAGATCCAGGAGTTGACCTAGAGATGATGTGTGTAAGGGAGAGGAGGTGGATATCATTAGCCGTGAGAACTAAGAAATATTCTTCCAAATATCACAATTTGTATATTTGCTTGCCTTGCATGCAAAACTATCTGTTAATAGTAAGTCACTTAAATTTTGGTATTCTGCTTCCAAAATAGACTTAAGATTTTCCTAATTTTTATGTTGTATTACTGGAGATTCTCAATAATGGAATGATTTCAATATGATTTAAAAGTCATGTACCATTCTCTATGTTAGGATTTTGTGTGTATTTTAGTATGGTTCGCATTTACATGGTTATCTGGCTGCTGATTTCTATGGATGTATATGGGAATGCAGCAGAAGTTAGCAGATGATAGCAGGAGACTCTGAATGCTGTTTCTATGTAGAAAAGAGCTTTATTGTCAAATGAATATGGTTATGATTAACATAAAGGTTATTATTATAATAGCAGAGAAAGAAAGAAAGAAAGAAAGAAAGAAAGGAAGGAAGAAAGAAAGGAAGAAAGAGAAAAGCAGAGGGAGATGGGGAAGCTCCCAAGGGAAGACAGAGAGAGACAGAGACAGAGATTGAGAGAGACAGAGAGGCATATGGGAACCTTGCTTTAAAAGGGGCTTGAAAACAGAGCTCAGAGGGCATCGCTTTAGAAGCTAGCATTCCATTTCAGGAATTTCATTTAAATCATATGTCCAGGTAGTTGGCAAATTTATAAATACCAATGTGGAAAATGTTTATGTGATAAAACGAGCACTCTCTTCTCTTAAGATGGCTCTGATTTCATGTTCATCCTTTTGAACTTCTCCATTATGACTATAGGATCCTCATGCCAACCTTTGAACTCACAGATTTCTGAACAAATCCCTTTAACCATGAATATCCATGGTTACTTCTCAATAATAGTTTCCTTTGCATCATTCTGTGTAGCTGACAAAAGTTTTATCTCTCCTCAGACCCAAGAAATGACTCAAGGGCAAACACCATAGTGAGCCATGGATCTCCCTCACAGAGATGGTGGGGAAGAAGCCTTCCTTCTTCAGTCTCACTTCCTTCTCTTGCCCATCAAATTTCCCATGTTCCCAAAGACCAAAAATCACTTCAGACTTGAACTACAGGTGAAGTTAGACCTTGAATTTTTCTTCAACCAACAAGGCTTTACCTGATAAGGTGTACAAAGTGGGTAAAAAGAATTTTATAAGCCAAATAAAGTATCACTTGAGCCTTACATTACTGCTGTTTTGATTATTGATTTTTCCCCTTGCCTGTCTAAATTTTTTTCTCTTGGAAGAAGCCTTCCATAAAAGCATAATTATAAAAGAAGTGTAGTCTGCTGCAAGTTCTTCTAAAGCCTAGTTGATCAGCTTGCTGTCAGGAGAAAGAAAAGAAGAAGTTACAGTCATGCTGAGTACCGGGGAACAAGTCTCAGTAGCTCCCAGCCTCTGGGTCATCCTGATGTCTCCTCAGGATACAAGATGGCTTTTGAGTTACCATTTGGGCATCTGGTGTTGTGAATGAGTCGATGAAGAATAAGAAATAATATGATCACATTTTAAAATTATTTATTTTTCTAATTTAGGTGACAGGAAAGAGTCTAAACAGAGACATAAATTTTTCTCTTGATGAACTGTCACAATTACGCATGTGGAAGACATGTTAGAAATGAATCTTCTTGACACTGTTAAAATTTGAAAATTTTACATACAAAATAAATGTGGAATTTGCAATTAGAATTCAGTCTAGCAATCACTATTTGCCCTGGTTAAACACTACAAATTCCAGCACCTTCATTTGTAAAAAAGAAACAATAGTAACTACATCTCAGAATTGCTTTGTGTGTCACATGAACCTGGAAAAAAATTAACAGAGTGCATGGTAAAAAGTAAGTCCTTAAAACTATTAGTTTCATATAAAAAAAAGCCAACACAAATAAATAAAATACTCTGTGAGTGAGAGCAATGAGAAGACTAGTTGGTTCCATAAAGGTGAACACCAGATACTTAAAATCCGGATCAATTAAAGGGGAATGCAGTTCTTAACAGCATTCACTGAAGAAGTATGAACTACAAATACATTGAAGAAAAGTGTCATGAAGACAAGACAGCTGTGTGCTAAAAATTTATAATAAGATATTAGACAAAAAAACCAAGAAGATGCTTTAAGAATCAACCTCAATGCTTATTTCAAAGAAAACCATTTATGACTGTCTCATGAACTTTTCTAACATCACTGTTGGAGACAAAAGAGCCCACATACAGGTGACAGCAGCGGGGAAATCTTCATGCACAGGGAGAGAAGTTTTGCAGCAAAATGTGCTGTTTCCTGTCAGAGCTGAGACTGACCTGTAGTCACATGTCACAACTATTTCCTGAGTATCTCCCTCATTTGGAGATAACCAGGCTGTAAAACAGTGAATAAAACTCAATATCAAAGAAGAGAGGACAGCCATCAGTGAAGTGAAGTAGTGACCCAAATGGCTTTTCACTATCAACTTGGGCAAAGTGACATGGGTAGAAAGAAACATGACTTAAGAGAGAATAGGAAAAAGGAAATTCCAGAGAGTGGGATACACATGGTATCTAGAAAAAAGAGCTGCATCTTGAAACCCAAATAATATACAGGAGGGGGCTGAATAGACAGCTCCATATCTAGGAGCATTTGCTGCTCTCACAGAGGAGACTAGGGCTCAGTTCCTAGTACCTACATGGCACATTACACCTATTTGCAACTCCAGCTCTACTAGGACATACAAGACACTCTTCTGAGCTTCCTGGGTACCAGGCAAGCATGTGATGTGCTTACATAGATGCAATCAAAACAGACACATAAAATAAAAAGAGGTAAATTTTTATTAAAAAAGAATGAGTTATTAGCTTTGGAGCCTACATAGAAAGGCTCTAGAACAGTATATACTGATGGATGTCATGTGATATAAAAGGCTTAAATTGCCTAAAAACCAGCATGACTAAGAAGGAAGAAGGGGTAGGGATGAGGGTCAAAGAAGCAGTTATACAATCTTCTGTTCCCAATTGATGTGAAGGTGCTAGAACTTAAATATAAAATTCCTCCTAGAGACTTGAGTTGTCGATATTTAGTCCCCAGATGGTGTCACTGTTTTAGAATACTCTGAAATATTTAAGAGGTAGGAGTTAAATGTAGGAAATTATGTTATGGGGGAGGAGCCTTAGGGATAGCTTACCCCTGGCACTTTCCCCTCAAGCTCTGCTTCTTGTCCACAGATGAAATAACAGAGCTTCCATATTCCTCCTGCACCAAGCTCTCTTGCCAGCAGCATGGAGCCCAGTAATCACAGAAAAAGCCCTCAGAAACCCTGAGTCAAAACTGATCTTTCTTCCTTTAAGGTTTTGTTTTTTGCTTTTGTTTGTTTTATCAGCTGCTTATTTGATTAAAAGTGATGAGAAAAGTTACTAATACAGAAGAGCCTGGGATCTTAGCTGGGAATTCAATCATGAGTTTTTGTCTAGGTGTCTGATAAAATTTTGACACATCTCTTTGCCGAAAAGCCAGTACTTGGATTTGCTTGATATTCATGAAGCAGAAATATTGATAAAATAAGATACGGAGAATGGTGAGAGAGCTTAGTTTCTGTCTTCCTTTATTCCTTACCTATCCTAGAAATACCCTCAAACTTCATGTGTTCTACAAGAAGATGAGATTTATCCTCTTCCTAAATTGTCCTGGGACCCTGAGCAAGGCCAGTATATCTGGAGTACAGCAGGCATTCTCTTTAGACAGAGAAGACGTCTTGATCCACTGTCACTCAGCACAGAAATTAAGGGATGATAGTGGTGACATAAAACCATATTTTTGCCTTTGAGATGCTGTTAGATCAACTGTCTCCTGTACATTTATAAAACTGCCACTGGAAGCAAAACTCCTGCTGAGGACATGTAAATGGGTTGAAGACTGTAAAGCTCTCCTCACTCATTATGAATACCAAACTAGTTCCAGGAAATGATTAGAGAACAATAATTACTGAGATTAATCTTGCCCACTTCCTGTGAGATGCCATTATACAGCAGTATCTAGATGACTTGGACCCTGCAAGTGTGCTTCTAGACAGATTGTAACAACCCAGGTGAGAAAATGCAAAAGTAAGAAAGATGGAAATAAAACAAAGACTCCCAAGCAGGAATTCTACTTGGTCTTATAATAAAAACCTGGAGCCAGATATTGGGGAAAAGCTGAAAAATTAAAGAGACAGAGAAACAAGCCACAGCCACTTCTTACCTAGCTACTCCCCTTGAATCTGCAGGCTGAATACCTCTGAGTCCTCAGCCAAAAAGGCAGGGGCCCTAGGCAAAGGGCTGAATTCCTGCCTCCTCTTTCTCCACCCAGATATTTTACTTCCTCCATCAACTATCCTAGTGCTAGAATTAAATGGGTGTGCACCACCACCACCTGACTCTGTTTGGCCTTGAACTCACAAAGATCCAGAGAATCTCTGCCTCCAGAATACTGTGATTAAAGAAGTGGATCACTATTCCCTGACATTTAAGGCTAAATCTGTGGGTGGCTCTACCCTCTGATTTTTCAGGAAAACTTTATTAGATATACAATATATCACCACATTGTAGGCCTGTGCTCTGACACACCACATATCCCTTTTTGTGGCAAAAATTAAAAAAGAATGTTATAAATATATAAGAAAAACTATATACAATAAGTACAATATCTCTATACAATATATAAGCAATAATTACATCAATAATGATCTCTGTGAGTTCAAGGCCATACAGAGCCAGGTGGTAGTGACACACATATTCAATCTTAGCACTAGAAAAGTTGAAGGAAAAACTAAAATAGCTGGGTGGATAAAGAGGAGACAGGAGTTCAGTCCTTTGCCTGGGACCCCTGCTCTTTTGGCTGAAGACTCCGAGGCATTTAGTTTAGGATGTTCTTAGAGATCTTTCTACCTTGTCTTGTCAAGGTTCAGCAGACCTTTCTTCTGTGTATTGCTTGTTCATTTTAGACATCATACTGTCAGCAATCCAAGCAAAAAGCAATTTCTTGTCAAGTGGCTAACGTTTTCCACAATAAATGCACACAGCGTTTTTTTTTTTAAGCCCTTAATCATCTCTGAAATTGGATGCAACTAGGAACAGACATGTCTCATTGTCATAAAAAATAAAAAAGAGCATATTATTAAAATAACTTAAGTACCATATTCTGGAGATTTCTCAAGTGTTTGAAAATGGCCTATCTAAAATAAATACCTGATTGACCTTGAAGACATATCTATTATTCCTACAAGTTAGATTGCAATGACTAATTACTAACTTGCATTTATTTATATGCTAATTAGTTGGTAATAATAACTTTCAAGAACTAGCAACTTGCATTAGATTGTTAGATCAGCTGTATAGGTACAATACTTTGAACAAGAGTAGAAATATATGGGCAGCTAAAAATTAATCTCAACTTTGTATTAATATACACAATTTGTATAAAATATAAAACTCTAATCTAATGTAAAATATCCAAAACTAGAACTAGTACTTTTTTAAAAAAAAGATTCAATAATCTACACTTATCCCCTATCATATCTACATTCCCTTTTTTCCTCGGGTAGATTCAATAATCTATTCATTTACACTATCATATCTGTATTTCCTTTTTACTTTTTTTTAATTAAAAAATAACTCTAAATCTAATCTTTTTTGTTCAGCCTTTTTCTAACCACTACCAATAACAATTTGTAACCAATCATTCTAAACAATGACAATTACCCATAACCCACTGAAAGACTAAAACCACCCACCCTAACTCTTGGGAATATGGGTGTCCTATTTTTAAATTTACTTCCTGCTGTGTCTGGGGGCAATGAATTCTTTACAGAATCTTGAAAAGAAAAATTTGGAATAATTATCAAGTCATGGGAGAGGTAGCTGTATTATCTGTTGTCCAGTTTCTGCACAACTAGAAAGTACAGGGCTTGTCTCAAGTCCAAGCTAAAATAGTCTGTAAGGCTTGGTCATCTCATCTAGACACCTTTAAATTGTGCTCATCAATTTGTAGTCCAAAGCTAATCATTGGGTGATTTCTGTCAGCTTAATGGCATTATCATAGTTCATGTAAAATCATCATTATGGAGCCCCATCTTCTTTTTGGAGACTTCAAGGGTCAGAGTTAGGCATCATCAAGGTTCACTGAAGAAAACTAATTGTAGAGAGCTGCCTGCTTCTGCACCCTAAAGATGGTGCTGATTTCCGGCCTCCACCCTCCATGGGTGAGTTCTCTCTTTTGATAAACAACTCCTTATTTGGCTTGAGCCTGGGGCGTGGTTTGCTGTTGCTTATGTGGACCTATGAGCTGTGCCCACGTGGCTTATTTGGATTGGATGCCCTGAGAGTATTTAGTCATTGAGCGGGGGTTTTCCCAGGAAGAAGAACAAAGAGAGAACAATTGTAAAGGTCCCAGATAAACTGCTGAAAGAAGATCCTGGGTGTTGCGCTTTCCTTGCTGGCAAGGTTGCACGAGACAAGTGGTGGCCCATACGGGGAGCAACTCCTTCGAGTTTCAGCCATCAGAACTTTCTGCAGTCTGGGGGTTGACCAGTAAGTCCCAGGTAAATTGGGATCCGCAATCAAATCGGGTAGCTCCAACCTGTAGATAAGGTGGAGAAGAGAGAACTCACGGACGAGTGGGTGAAACTTCTTGCAGCCGGCGGGTAGCTCCAACCTGTGGATAAAGGTGGAAAAGGGGGAGCTCACTGACAAGTGGGGGTAACCTCTTATAGCCATGGACACATGGCAACCTTGAGCTTAAAGTGAAAGTAACAACAGTTGCAAACTTGAGCTCAAAGTGAAAGTAAAAGCATTAGCAAAGCTGGGGCTGTTTGGTAAGGGCTCTGAGAAGATTTTTAAGGTAGGAATTAAAGGTTATACAAGGACGGGGTCTTCAACCTCACAACCAATTTTTTTGGCTCTTAAGGAGCTGCTTCATTAAGGTTTTTCTAAGTCCACTCTGCTTGCCAGCAGTAGGAGAGATTCGTGGGTTCCTACACCATATTGAAAAGCAGCCGAGAAGGGCGGAGTCAGCGATTAAAGTGGTATGACCTTTGAAAAGCTCTTTGCACTAGAAAATTATTAAGAATTCCTAATAAAACAGATTTAGACTCTCAAAACCTCTAAACGGGGAAGGAAATAAAGATTAAAAAAAAAAAGCCACATAAAGATGTTAGAGAAACAGAGAGTCTGGATTCTGGTTATTGCATTTTCTTGTAATTTTTTAACTTTTAATGAGCTAACTGCAGAGAGACAACTGATTGCTAGGGCTGCTAAGTTAAACAAATGCATATACTATAAAGATATCCTGACTTTGAAATCTGTTTATAAGAATATGTTACTTGGGAAAAGAGTTTCTGCTTTTGTCTCCACAGAAGATCAAAACCTGTGGATTGGTTCTAGGAAGGTGTGGTTCCATTTGCCAAGGCCACCTGAAGCTGATAAGAGGCCACCTTGGAGATGTTGGGAGGAGAGATCGGAGGGGGCAGGCAGTGAAGAAGGACAGAGTGAAGGGGGAGAGTTGTACCCCGACCTTGCTGATATAGAAACTCCTGAGTCTACAGACTCAGAGGAAGAGCTGCTGGGAGATATTAATTGGATTAGAGGATATCTTAGGATTGCAAATTATGAATTGAAACCCCTTTATGACATTCTGAAAGGAGAGTCGGCTTTAGATTCCCCACGAGTGATGACAGTGGAAGCCAGAAAAGCACTGCAGGTAGTTGAACAGAGGTTGCAGGATGCCTGTCTAAATAGGATAGAGGAAGGAAAAGATTTTGCCCTATGCCTTTTACCCACATTCAGACAACCCACAGGGGTACTATGGCAATCAGGCCCACTGTTGTGGATACACCCAAAGGTATCACCTAGTAAAAGTATAGAACATTACCCTACAGCAGTAGCTGATTTAGCTCAGAATGGCATCCAACAATCCATTCAGTATTTTGGGCATATACCAGCCGTAATAATTGTGCCATACACAGCAGCACAAGTTAACACCCTGTGTGTTGTTGATGATGACTGGGCAATTCTTCACTGTACCTTTGCTAGAAAAATAAATAATCATTACCTACAACATCCTCTTATGGCATTTTTTAAGGAACACCCCATAATTTTTTCCAAAGTCACCGCCGCAGAGCCGGTGGTGGGAGCTGTCAATGTATTCACTAATGGCTCAAAAACAGGAGTAGGTGCCTATATGGTACAAGGCAAACAACCAGTTCAACATAAATTTTCTCCTGGTACTCCTCGGGTAGTAGAACTTCAAATAGTATGTGAGGTATTTAAAGAATGTCAATTTGTCTTTAACTTGATATCTGACTCAGCCTATGTGGTTAATGCTTTAAAAGTGCTTGAAGTGGCAGGACCAATCAAATCATCCAGTACAGTCGCCGTCCTATTTAACCACTTGCAAGACTTGATTTTGGGACAAAAGGAGAGATTTTTTCCTCAACATATCCATGCTCATACTGGCCTTCCCGGTCCACTTGGTGAAGGCAATGGCAAGGTGGATATGTGCACTAGCAGGACTGGGTATTCTTTACCTCTCCTGTGGTCAAAGCTCAAGAATTTCACCAGCTATATCATGTGAATGCTAAGACCTTACAACAAAAGTTTCAGATATCCAGAGCTGAGGCACGTCAAATAGTTTTGGATTGTGCTCAATGTATGGTGTATCCCCACCCACCTTCCCTAGGTGTTAATCCCAGAGGGATCTTGCTGTTAAAAGTATGGCAAATGGATGTTACTCACATTTCTGAATTTGGCTCTTTGAAGTATGTACATGTTTTTGTAGATAGGTGCTCTGCTATCTTGCATGCCACTGCCATGTCAGGAGAGAAAGGACGCAATGTCATTGCACACTGCCTAGAGGCCTGGGCAGCTTGGGGAAAGCCCCTGCAGGTAAAAATTGACAATGGCCCTGCTTATACTGGAACACAGTCTACTGCATTCTGCAGACAAATGGATGTACAAGTAACTCATGGATTGCCTTACAATCCACAGGGACAAGGCATAGTGGAACATGCTCATCGCACGCTGAAGGAATGCTTACATAAACAAAAAGGGGGAATAGGCCATGGCCGAACCCCAAAGAAAGACTATCTATAGCTCTATCTACCCTTAATTTTTTAAATTTGGATGCTGATGGCCGCTCCACAGCAGATAGACATCTGATTCTCACCCCTAGCCACAGAGGCATGGTGAAGTGGAAGGATATTTTCACGGGCCACTGGCATGGTCCTGATCCAGTGCTTACATGGGCGAGAGGTTCTGTTTGTATCTTTCCTCAGGACCAGCAAGATCCAGTGTGGGTACCAGAATGGCTAACTAGGAAGGTCTGAAATGACAAGTATGATGCTGGCAAGGCCGCAGATGATGCTGGTGATAGCCCTGATGATGCTCCTGCAATGTCAACAAAAGAAGATGGAGCTGAGGTGGGGGATACTGTCGGTGTTCCCAAAACCTCTGCCCATATGGCATGATGCCCGTCTTTTTACCTTTTATTTTCATAGTTAGCTATGAGGAGCCCTCTGTGTGCACTGATGCTAGTTGCTGGTATGCCACTTGTTGGAATGCTACCCAATACTCATTTGCTATGTTGGCACACAGCCACGCTGGGTGCCCGTTCCAGTGCAAAGTCCCAACGCCATGAGTATGTTTAGGACCAAGATGCAATTGGGGCCACCATGGCCACCATTGCTATGAGTCACACTGTCCAGACAGCTCAAACACTTAACAATGTGTCTGCCAATGTAGCCCATGCCTTAGACATTCAAAGAGGCATTTTTGCCCAGCTTAAAGGCGGGCTGATGTTGGTCCACCAAAGGATTGACCTGGTGCAAGAGGAGGTTGATGTCCTCTGGCAGATAGCTCAGTTGGGATGCAAATGGAAGTATCAGGCCCTATGCGTAACTTCTATTCAGTATGATTTTTTTTTTCCTATGCTGAAAACTTGTCTAAAGTTTTGTCAAGTTATTTTATAGAAAATTGGTCAGGTGAATTCGAAGCGACCATGAAGAAGTTGAGAATTGCAGTAGTTGCTGTGAATTCAACTCGAGTGGACCCTGGAGTTGCTGAAGGACTGACGAGATGGATGTCGACCACCCTCAATCATCTGAAGGAATGGGCAGGAATAGGTGTTCTGGCTGGCTTGATGGTGCTGATATTTCTGATTTGCCTGTGGTGCATCTGCAAAATGAGGTTCACACAGTGTAGGAGCATGGCCATGATTGTTCAAGCCTTCACTGCCATTGAGACAGGACAGCCCCCACATGTTTGGCTTGCTGCCTTGAAAGAGTAATGTTTGGCATGAGTTGCAAGGCTAAGCACTGCACATGGTTTTGCCTAGGTAAGGCTTCATGAAGAGCATGCCTAATTGCATACAGGTTGGCACCCACTATCCTGTCCTCATAAGAATGGGTGCCGGACAGGTCTGTCCCTGTCTGAGTGGATGACATTTGGATTAGGGATAGCACAAGTCCTCTTGCACAATGGGGATTAGGCCTCTGCTCTTGCCCGCTACTTTTGCTTGATTTTTTAATTTTTAATTATTAAATAAAGGGGAGCTGTAGAGAGCTGCCTGCTGCTGCACCCTAAAGATGGTGCTGATTTCTGGGCTCCACCCCCCCATGAGTGAGTGCTCTCTTTTGATAAACAACTCCTTATTTGGCTTGAGCCTGGGGTGTGGCTTGCTGTTGCTTATGTGGACCTATGAGCTGTGTCCACGTGGCTTATTGAGATTGGATGCCCTGAGAGTATTTAGTCATTGAGCTGGGGTTTTCCCAGGGAGAAGAACAAAGAGAGAACAATTGTAAAGGTCCCGAATAAACTGCTGAAAGAAGATCCTGGGTGTTGCACTTTCCTTGCTGGCAAGGTTGCGCGCGACAACTAATGAAGAGTCAAAGTCAAAACAATGTACAGAAAACTAGATAAAGCCTATTTTCTATAATTAGTAATACATGTAGTAGGGTTGTATCCCACCCCATCTATTGGTTTAATAAAAATGCTGATTGGTTAAAGGCAGACAAGAAGTGTGGACAGGGCTACCAGACTACTAAAACTCTGGGAACATCTCAGAACAAGGCTCAAATGAGATGCAACAGAGACACAATGAAGAAATAGCAGCAGATGCAGAGGAAAGAAGCTGAAATGTTGCTCTGATAAAAGGTATCCAGGAACCACATGGCTGAACAAGATAAGAAATATGGGTTAATATAAGGAAGAAAAAATGACCTGATGTGGCGGGAGGGGGAAGGGAATTTGAATGGGGATATACAGGGATGGCAAAAAAAAATTCACAGGGAAAGCTGAACACAAAGTAAATATATGTGTAGCAATCTTATTTACATTAAAAAAAGAAAGGGATTTCAGGAGAGCTGCCTTCTGGGAAGGCCTGATGTGGGGTCCCTGTACAGTCTTTGGGGTAAAGGCCTATTCATGCCACATGCTGGCCCAGTCTAAAATACCTGTAAACTGGAATGGCCAGGCTAGAACTCAGGACATCAAGTAGAACATTCACATGTGCTCCTTAAACAGTCCAGCTGGTTTTCCCTATATCCATGGATTCAGTCACCCATGATTAAAAAAATATTCTGAAAAAAAAAGAACTCAAGAAACTAGAGCCCAAAACCATGAATAACCCAATCATAAAATAGGGTTCAGAACTAAAAGGGGAATTCTCAGAAGAATTACAAATGGCTCAAAGGCACTTGAAAAAGTGCTCAACTTCTTTAGCCATCAGAGAAATGCAAATCAAAACAACTTTGAGATACTACCTAACACCTGTCAGATTGGCTGAAATAAAAGATACAGATGACAGCCTATGCTGGAGAGGTTGTGGAGCAAGGGGAACACTCCTCCATTGTTGGTGGGAGTGTAAGCTTGTTCAGTCACTCTGGAATGCAGTCTGGCGGTTTCTCAGAAAACTGGGAATCAATTTCCCCAAGGATCCAGCAACATCACTTCTGGGTGTATACCCTAAAGACACACATTAGCACT
Source organism: Sigmodon hispidus (assembly GCA_004025045.1). Lineage (NCBI taxonomy): Eukaryota > Metazoa > Chordata > Mammalia > Rodentia > Cricetidae > Sigmodon > Sigmodon hispidus. The sequence continues at coordinate 80,121 of PVIH01005629.1, forward strand.
CCAAAGGCATTAGCTCAACTATGTTCATAACAGCATTATTTGTAATAGCAAGAACCTGGAAACAACCTAGACGCCCCTCAACTGAAGAATGGATTAACAAACTGTGATGCATGTATACAATGGAGTACTACTCAGCAGTAAGAAAAAATTATATTCTAAAATTTGCAGGCAAATGGATGGTTTTGGAGAATATTCTCCTGAGAGAGTTATCACAAACTCAGAAAGATAAGCAGGGGATGTACTCACTCATTAGTGGACTGTAAACAAAAAAGCAAAAAAGCAAATCATGTTCAAGCTGTAAACCACAACCACTGAACAGTTTGAGATCTGATACACCTTGGACTGGCACCTTGGATTCCACTCCTTCTAGAGGAACACCTGATTCAGTCTTGATGTTGGAGAGCAGAAACTGGATCAGCCAGGAGTGGATGCTGAACTAAGCCATATTGGGACATTGGGACCTTTGGACCTTGTGACTTTGGGACCTCTTGCCCTTGCTGGGGGTTAATAGGGAGATGTGGAGAAGAGAGTGTAACTGGAGGGGGTGGAAGGGAGAAGGGACCTTGAACAAGTACATACATGGATAGAAAATGTATCTTTATTCATAATATTAAAAAAGATGCAAAAAAGATATAAAGATTGTGTTTTTACATTAGCATAATCACTCTCTTCAAAAAGATTGCCCTAGGAGATTTTAATACCTCTAGTCCTACTGAGTTGTTCAATGGCCTTAGCTTGATCCTCCTACCAGGCCCTCCATTGTAACTGAAGACCAGTCTCCAAAACTGTTGTAACGATATCTTTCCAGTCTTTAGGGATAATTCTATTGCAAGTTGACCTTGAGTTTAATAGTGCTTTACAAATGGTGAGAGTATGCCATATGAGACTATTGCTTTCTTGAATATCCTCAAATATAACATTTGCACAGAAGTCTATTCAGCTTTTATATAGTCTTGGAGATTTCTATCATTTGACAATTCCTATAAGGTTACTGGATAAATTAAGATAGGCTGCTTGAAAGCCTTAGCCTGTTTCTCTGTAACCTTATAATGTAATATTGAGATTGATTGTCCTTTAAATTTCTCTCTCTAGGTTTTAATATCTCTATAATCTATTTGAACAAGGTTCTCTCATACTTGTATCTTGACACTCACATCAACTAACTTGGCACTCATATAAACCAACTCTTTTAGGGCTAAAATAAGAATGATCAAACAAATAATATTTATAATAGACATTACATTAACCTCATCTACATTAATTATCCACTTTTTTAATGGGTCGATTTTAAACCATCTAGAGTAATATCAAACAAAGACCAAATTCATTTCATCTCAATATTGTTTGCTTTTTTTAAAAAAAAATTTGGGAAAAAAATCTCTTTGTGTCTTAAACTAATTCCCTGTTTCAAGAAACACCAAGTGACTTACCAACTTTGCTGACAATGATGATTCAGATGAGGATAAAGTGTGTCAGCTCCTTAGTGTGGCAGCAGCTGGAGAATGGGATCCAGGCAAATACACCACTCAATGGTAGAGGAAACCCTAGTCAGAAAAACTTAACTAGGGAACATGGAGAAGAAACATGTACAGTAGGAACTGCCTAAAAGGTACTATGGAGGCTAACTCAGGAGAACTTAGCCAGCTGGTCACATGTATCCCTGGCCTGTGCTGGTGACTAGAAAGCCACAGGTAAGCAGCTTTTTTTGTACAGTCATGCCCATATTGGGTGCCAGATATTGCATGAATTCTACTTGGCCTTTTAAATAAAAATCTGGAGCCAGATATTGGGGAAAAGCTGAAAGATCAGAAAGACAGAGAAACAAGCCATAGCCACTTTTTAACTAGCCACAGTCCTCAGACTAAATGCCTCAGAGTTTTCAGCCAAAAGGGCAGGGGTCCCAGGCAAAGGACTGAACTCCTGTCTCCTCTTTATCCACACAGCTATTTTAGTTTTTTCTTTACTTTTCTAGTGCTAAGATTGAATATGTGTGTCACTACCACCTGGCTCTGTATGGCCTTGAACTCACAGAGATCCAGAGGATCTCTGCCTCCAGAGTACTGTGATTAAGGCATGGCTCACCACTCCATGAGCTTCATGGCTAAATCTGTGAGTGGCTCTGTCCTAATTTTTCAGGCAAAGTTTATTAGATATACAATATATCACCACAGACTCCAAAAGCATATATATTCATATAGCAGAAAGAGAAAAATGTAACATGGGTGGACTCTTTGTCATTAATTTGGAGAAAAAGAAAGAGTTTATTTAGGACCATTATGAATTTGAATATCCAAAGACCATACTGTTCAGTTGCCTGAAAGCAAATAGATTTTGAAGGATAACTTTTTAAATATAGTCTAAGATGCAGCTTACCTCAGATTAAAGGTAATGACATACTGATATCTGTAGAGTGAGAAGATCCAAAAGTCAGCTGTCTGGAAAGCTGCATAAAAAAAGACACTCCCAGAAAGAGCACCACCCAGACCCAACAGGACTGATACACATAGAAACTCCTAGAGACTGTGAGAACATGCAGAAGACCTATACAAATTTAAGTCAGAGAAAATTTCAGTCCCATCCCTCACCTAGAAGTTAATTACAATTGATACCTTCTGAAATAGGGGAAAAATCAGTTTTTTGTCAATGGAATGTCACTGGGGATGTCAACTGTTCTCTATGGTAGCCATATACTCAGAAGTACTTGAGCAAAACAAAATGGATTCTGTGTTGTTGCAGTTTTGTGTGTGTTGTTGTTATAATTTGGTGTTTTCTTGTGTGGTTTTTGTTTTGCTTTCTTTGTTTTTTAGATAATAGAGAAAGAACATATAGTTGAGTAGATAGGAAGGTGCTAAAAATGTGAAAACATTTAGAGGAGTGAAAAAATATGGATAAAATACAATGTAAGAAAAGGTTTAATTGATGAACATGTAACCATCTATATTTTAAAAGATTTTTAACATCAAAAAATAAAAATAAAATGTCCAACATGTCATGGTAAAAATGCCAAACATAATGCAAAATTAACTCAGAGCACAACAATGTAAAAGTAAAGTCTTCTCAAAAAGCTCCACTTCTGGAAGATAACAACGTATTATTTCTACAAGAAAAAAATGTTAATTTTCTCCCAAGGGGAGCAGGTCTTTTGTCTCTTCACTCTGTTTTCTAATTATTGGCTTCCTTATACACCATCAATCTGCAGGCTTATCTCTGGTTGAATGTGTCTGTTTATCACTACTCCAACTTCCTAGGTCCAGGATTTATCTAGCATTCACCAACATATGGTAAAGATTTGATGGGAGTAGGTCATCTCTTTATTACTGAGGCCCTGCTGCTAGGATAATGGCTGAAATGGGGCTCTCTCACACAGAAGATATCCTTGCTCTGGATAATTTGATTTGTTTTGGGACTTAGTGGCTTTATATAGGCTCCCATAGGTTTTCAGAGCCATCCCTGATTCCAGACTTATCTAATTCTTTATCACAGATGCTTTTTACAGGTTAGATATATGAAATGTCACCAGTAAAGGACCTCAAATACTATGATATATTTGCTGTCAAAGGAAAGGACTGCTTGTTTCAAAGCTAATATAAATACAGATAAAAATTGTGAAGGGCACACTCTTGACCACATTTGAGTATTATCAATAGGAAAGAATAAAGGAAGAGTAGAGTAGAGACGGGAGAAGGGACAGGTAAAGAATGAAAGGGGAATGGTAGGCAAGAGAAGGAATGGGGAGAAGAGAAGAGAAGGAAGAAGATGGGAAAAAGAAGTAAGTGGTGTGGATAAGGTATGGTAGAGAGGAAAAGAGGAAAAGAATGGTTGAGTTTCAGAATGAGGGAACATCTGTTGGCAGCATTTTCACTATTAGTCACTTTTCTTTTGTTGTGGTAAAACATCATGACTAAGATATCCTATAGAAGAAAGGTTTATTTGGACTTACAGTTCCAAAGGGTTAGAGTCTATCAGGGCAGGAAATTGTGGCAGTGGGTAGGAGTCATGGAGGCAAAAATAGCTCAGATCTCACGTCTCTCCGATGTGGCCAGAAATCCTAGACCTCCATGAACAATATCACCAACTGGGAACCTAAAGCATGAATTCTAGTTGGTATTTAATGAAAACTCAGAGCCAGATATTGGGGGAAAGCTGGGATATCAGAGAGAAGAAACAGACCAAAATCAATTCTCACCCAGTCAACTTCTCAGGGTAAAAGCTATCTTCATGAGTTCTCAGCCTGGCCAGTTCTACTACAGAATACTTGAATGTCTGCCTATACTTGCCTCAAATATCTTCTTCACCCAGTTGCTTCACTTCCAAGTTTAACTCTGCATCATAATCCTAGAGTAAAGATTAAAGGTGTGAGCTACTACCGTTTGGTTGTTAGGGCTTGAATTTACAGAAACACAGAAAGATCTCTGTCTTCTGAGTTATAAGATTAAAGGTGTATGTTACCACTCAGTCATTTACATGCTGGGATTAAGGTATGAGTTACCCACTCTCTGACCCCCATGGCTTGACTGTGGGTGATATTCCAGGCTGATTTTATTCAATATAAAATATATCAGCACAGGGACCAAGTATTAAAATGCTCAAGATTACTTCAAATCACCGTACAGTCTGTAGTAGTATGGGTTAGGGGAAAGCTACCTGACCTAACCCAAGCACATACTTAGACTCCTTCTCCCTTCTTCAGGATCTTTGGGGCATTCTTACCTGAGAGTATAGTTTTTCCTCCTCTACAAATTGACTTGGTGTCTCAACTAACTGGGGCCCAGGAAATGCCCTTAGCTTTGCCAAAGCAAATTGTCACAAACAGTAGGATGACTAGTTTTAAGGCCAAATTATTCTGCATCCTCTTTTGTTCTGCAGTAAAATTCTGGAGGCAAAACAGTGTGGAGGCCACAAAATTGATCACTGATGGGGTGGGGAGAACCAAGCTCAAATCCTGCCTTTGTTGCCTGAAGCCTTCCTGTTTTCCCTCAGGATGTTTTCTCAGTTGTAGAAGAACACTGAACTGTAAGAATAATCACCATACAAGTTTGGTAATGGTACCAGTTTCTCATATGATAGACATAAAATTACTCTTCTTAGAAACTCTTAAGAAAATGAAAGAAATTAGTGAATCATTTATGTAGTTGCCAAATTTATCTAAGGATCATTTTTTTCCTCAGTGTTGTGTTCTACTTCATGAAAATAACAGCAAGCACTGTTATGGTTGAATATGCAGCACCTCCACCCTCTCCATACACACCCAAAAAAGTTCATGTGTTGAAGGCTAGGTTGCCAGTTGATAAAGGTTTGGAGACATTATTGAGTCATGAGGCCTCAATGAAAAAAAATCAGAGTCAAAGGATTTTAGAAACCTACCTCCCAGTTGGAAGAACTGAACACTGGGGAATTATGTTGAAGGATATAACTTGTCATGGATTTTAACTTTCTTCTGCTTCCTCATTACCATGAGGTGAGAACATATACTACCTCTGCAGTGACTTCTGCCCTATCTCAGAACCAAAGCAATGGAGTTAACCAGTCATAGACTAAAATCTCTGAAACCATCTGCCAGTATTTTATTGAGTATTTTTGTATCAATATTCATGAGGGAGATTGGTCTCTAATTTTCTTTCTTCATTGCATCTTTGAGTGGTATGGGTATCAGTGAGACTGTAGCCTCATAAACAGTTTGGCAATTTCTATTATACGGAACAGTTTGAGGAGTATTGGTATTAGTTCTTTTTTGAATGTCTGGTAGAACTCTGCACTTAAACCATTTTTTTTTTTGGCTTGGAATACTTTTAATAACAGCTTCAATTTTCTTAGGAGTTATAGGTCTATTTAGGTCATTAATCTGGTCTTGATTTAATTTTGGTAAGTAGTACCTATACAGAAGGCTATTTTTCTTTTAGCTTTCTTTTAGACTTTCCAATTTAGTGAAGTACAGGCTTTCAAAGTACAACCTAATAATTCCTTGGATTTGATGGTTGTATGTTGCTATGTCCCCTTTTAATTTCTGATTCTGTTAATTTGTGTTCTCTCTCTCTCTCTCTCTCTCTCTCTCTCTCTCTCTCTCTCTCTCTCTCTCTCTGTCTCCCTCCCTCCGTCTCTCTCTGCCTTTTGGTTAGTTTGGATAAGAGTTTGTATATCTTGTTAATTTTCTCAAAGAACCAACTCTTTAATTCATTGATTCTTTGTATTGATGTAGATTCTGGTGGTGCTATTTTGTTCTTTATGTTGTTACATGCATTGCTTCCTACATTCACTACAGGATTTGTCTGTATCTCAGAGAGATGATTTTGGAACAATTTGTTCTGGGTGTGTCTGTGTCTCAAGAAGCCTCTCTTGGTCCAATCTGTGTTCTTGGTCCAATTGGAGGTAGTATATTCTGTGTCACAGTGACTCCTCTTAATTCAGTAAGTGCTGACACACTGTGAGTTTCAGGTGGCTGCTTCTGATCCAGTAGGTGCTTAGAAACTGAGAGTCTCAGGAAGCTGTTCTTGATCCAATAGGAACTAAGGAACTCTCTTAGTCTCTTAGTCTCTTAGTCCAATGTGGTTCAGGGATCTGTGGGTTTTGGTTGCCTCTGAGTTCACCAGGTAATGGCTTGGATTGGGAAATAGGGCAGGGTTTTGGAGCTGGGGGTGTCTAGCAAACTGAGTTTTACTGGAGCTTCTGACCTGCAGGGGTTTTTCCTTGCTGGCTTGGATTTAGGGCAGAGCTAAGTTGGGGTAGGGTTCCAATGCCTATGTCCCAGGGCTGGGATCCAGAGACTGGAATCTCTGCCTGGGCTGCTTGAGGTATCACTTACCTCAGTCTGCTCTATAACATAATATTCTATAACATATGTTGCCACCAAGGGTCATGCGAACATTTGTGCTGAAATTCAAGGGCCACACTAAGCCAGTCACCCTTCCCTGGCCCTGTGAAAGCTGGTCCTATCTGGCCACTATAATGGGAGAGTGACTCCCCACTCATGAGAACTAGCCCCACTTTTCACCTGAGACGGTTTGTCCCACTGATGACCAGACTGACCAGTTCAGCTACCACTCAGATCCCACATTGAGTACTTAAAGATGGCCATCCCCAACCTCTACCCCATCTATGACCTGCTGGAGCACATGAGGGTACAGATCCTGTGGAACCATAGCCACAGGATATCCATGACTTGGAGCAACAGAAAGATATCTGAGAGAAATGTTGGGGAGGGCCCAGTGGTGATGGTGTACTAGAAGCCAGAAGCCTTGAACCAGACCAACAATTCATTACAATGAGAATTTTCATGTAAAGCAGATTGAACAAAAGAGGTTGCTGTGTGACACACTGCAGTTCCCAGTGCCACTAAGACAAAGGAGGAGGATGTAGAGAGGCAGGAAAGATTAAGGAACAAAGTGTTTTGTTCTGTTTAATCAGTCTTTTTCTCTGGAGAGGGGACTACTGCAAAAGCAAAGACCAGATATGGAGGGACTTGGAAATGAGTGGCACTGGGGTACATGATGTGAAAGTCCCAAAGAATCAATTAAAAAATTATGTTAGATAATAAACTTTAAGCTATTAAAGTACAAACAACATTCTAGGATTATTTCTAGCTGATGATTCCAAGCAGTAGCAGGAGATATTCAAGTTTAATAAATGCACCCTAAAGATTCTAAAGTGTTCTAATGCTTCCATTAGGTTAGTCAGCCTTGAAAGTCTTGGCATATAATGAGTTCTTTCTATGTACTCTGTAAAGCACAGATATGCTGCTGCATTATTGAGTCTGGTTATTTTTAAGCATCTTTGCAATCTTGTTTTGTTTGTTATTTTTTCTTTCCTGGAAAAAAGATGGCTGAAGGCAGTTAATCACATTGTTTACTGGAATCCTCAAACGCTGTAGCAGTAGGCCAATAAAGATAACAATAACTGATGAGAGAAAAGGGGTCTCGGACAGGCCCTCTGGAGTCCTGAAGCTCAGCTGTAAAACCATTAGGCAACACTTGTGAGTGTTGGCAAAAAAATGAAGTCCCTTCACCTAAAGAAGTATGGTCTAGACAGCATGCCACGGCATCTCCTCCACTTCTCCGTCCTTATTCAGACTGGAAATTCAGGGAGAAGTTCAAGGCAAGTCACAGGCAAGTGAGTTGCTCTGGTTATAAATGGACTGGGCATCCTCCTCTTCTCTCTCCCTTTCTTCTCCATATCAGCTTCCAAGAACATGAACAAATCCCTCTGAGAATGGACAAGTCAACCTCAGAAGTGACCCTTTAACCCTTGGGAATCCCTAGAGAAGCCCCTTTGAGATGGTTTCTCCCTCTTCAAACTAGAGACCAGTTCTGCAACATCTCACTTCCCTTCTTAGCCAGGAGAAACTCACCTCTTTCTCCCCAGCATCACTCTACTCTTGAAAGAGATACCCACATCCTAGAAAACTACTTATGTGCACCCAGCACCTCTGAAAAGCATATTCTACAACAGGAGTAAAATGACCTGAGAATCATGACCAAGGGCTCTTTCATTTTAAATGATTTTTTTCCTGTAGAGATAGTTCAGGTTTTCTTTCTCAGAGAAATCTCCACAGTGTGCTTGCTTCCTCTTTGAAGAACAATATAATTAGAGCAAAGGACAGAGAACACCATGCAGATTAAAATCATAGGTTCTTGGGCTTTCTACAAACCTCAGTGCTAAATTGAACACCATTCAGATGCCCTTTAGTTCACCTTCCAATAGAAGCTTTTTCAGAACTGCAAAGCTTTTCAAATCAGGTATATACCTGGCTAGGCTCTTTTTTTCTCTTAACCACTTACCTTCCATGCCTTATGTTAAGTAGGCCATTAAATTGCCTTTATATCTGTTTATTTTCCTCAGAAATTACCTCCTTTGGCTCTTCCACTGAGTGTCTTTGATATCTTTGTTTGAACAGAAAATAATACACTGGAGTCACTATCATGATATTTTAAAAATAAAATGTTCCTGGCTCCTCAGAATAGTTCAAACATCACACCCATACTTCAAAGTCTCCTTCCACAAAATGAGAGCTAGTTTCTATTCACAACACTTCTCTTTGATTCTTCTCTGACCATTTCCTTGCCCCTTTGCATCTTCTCAGTCAACCTGTTAACCATCACACACACTCAAATCCCTAAAATCAAATCTCAGCAGAATGTTTGCTTCCTTGCCTCAGGAGTGAGTAATTCTTGCTCAACAACATGGCTGCATATCTGCTTATTTACCATGCTGACTCAGCTAAAGCAAGTAGTCCAGGAAATTTTCAGCTACCACATTCAAGAAAGGAGCTTCAGGGCAGCACTAGAAAATGGAAGCATCTTTATTAGAACAGGCTGCAGATACATCGGTTTCTACAGTTACATACAGTGGTTTGTAAATACCCGAGACAGGCTATCTCTTCCATCATATGTTAAAACTAAAAGATGACACATAAGTCATAAAACCATCTCCCTTCACTCCTGAGAAGCTGGCACATTTAGCAAGAACTATAAAGAGCTGTCATATTCTCTGTCAGATATAATGTTTTCTACAAAATCATGCATTTTTTTGAAAGATAGAAAGTAATTGCTTATGTTTCTAAGGCTGGGCTTATGTTGAGGTCTTTGATCCACTTGGATTTGAGTTTTGTGCATGGTGACAGGCTTGGATCTATTTGCATTCTTCTACACACTACCATCCAGCTATGCCAACACCATTTGTTAAATATACTATCCTTTTACCATTGAATATTTTGGGCCTCTTTGTCGAAGATCAGGTGTTCATAGGTTTTTGGGTTAATGTCTGGATCCTCGATTCTATTCCATTGATCCACAAGTCTGTTTTTAATGCCAGTACCAGGCTGTTTTTATTACTGTAGCTCTATAGTATAACTTGAAGTCAGTGGTAGTGATGCCTCCTAAGGTTCTTTTGTTGAGCAAAATTGTTTTGGCAATCCTGGCTTTCCTGTTATTCCAAATGAAATTGAGTATTGTTCTTTCAAGGTCCAAAAAATATTGTGTTGGGATTTTGATGGGCAATGTATTGAATCTGTAGATTGTTTTCTAAAAACAAACAAACCAAAATAAGGGGGCACTGATTATTTATATGGGAAAATATTTTTTTTAATCTTCATCACAACCATTTATGAGTAATGTGGCTCCCAGCTGTCACTGTCTGCAGTTTTCTATGGATGCCCTCATCAGCTCATCACCCAAGAGGAAACTTATACTTCTTTTAGGATAACTTTAACAGACTCAATAATGCACATTATTTCTTTACTCATTGGTGAAGCCCTCCCCATTTTTAAAAGAATTATTCACTAAAGTTCCATAGCAACAACTCCATGCTGGCCCAGAATGAACATTGTTTCAACATTGTATTCTCTTTCCTGCAAGGGCTATGTGTGGAATAGAGATAATTTTATTAGAAAAAAGAAGTTTATTACTTGGAGGTGTGAGTTAGTCAGAAAACTCTCACATCCTGCATTCTGACCATATTCACTTCCCTAACAATGGAGGTCGAATATCACTTTGGAGGAAAGAGACTGAGCTTCTTCTGTCTTAGGAACTTTCCCTGTCACTGTGATAAAATGTTGTGACAAAAGCAACTGCAGGAAAAAGGGGGTCACAGTTTAATGTTATAAGTTAAGTTATTAATGTTTAAGCCCGTTATTGTGGGGCAGCTACAGCATCAGGCTGAGGCATCTGGTCACTTGGCATCCATAATCAAGAGGCAGAGAGAGATGATCGCATGTTGTCTTTTTCATTCAGATCCAGGATTCTAGCTCAGAGAATGGTGCCACCCATGATGGACACATCCTCTTACCTCAATAAATATAACAAAGACAGTATCCCACAGACATGTCCAGAGCTCTGTCTCCCAGGTGATTCTAAAAACTACTACAGATTTTTTTTTTAATGGAGATGTGGTAAAGCAGGTTTTTTTCCAAGAAACATTAGCTTAATAAACACATGTACATTCATGCTAGAGAGAGAGAGAGAGAGAGAGAGAGAGAGAGAGAGAGAGAGAGAGAGAATGCCTACTATATAAATTCCCACTGTCATTTGCCATCCTTCTCAATTATTTCCTTTTGCCATATTAATTAGCATCAACAGTTCATTAAAGCCACAGACACGAGTGTTTTCTCAGTTTTCTGTTGAAGTGGCTGCCAGGCTAGATTATCTGAAAATACAGGCCTCCTTTAAGGAAGAGCGCTGATGATCAGCACTTTCATCTGGCAAGCTCACTTTGCATGAATGCATTCTTGAAGTCAGTGCCTTCAATGGTGACATACTTTCTTGCTGGGGTGTCTTATACTTCACAATTATTAAAAGATCAGTATTTCTTATTTCCATCTAAACTACTTTCTTGGAACTGGAATAGTAAGATATAAATTTCATCTTGTCTCCTGCAAATGATGTATATACAAATGTAACACATGAGGGAGCAAATTGGCAACTGCATCTAAAATCAAGACAGCAAATTAAAAAAAAAAAAAAACTGTAGTGACCCAGCTGGAAAAGCATCATGTGAGACTAAAGGATCATAGCTGAATTTGTGTTGAATAAGGCATGTTAGTCATTGATCATCAATCCTGGGCACTCTCTCTTTGTTTTTACCAAAACAGTCTAAAAATTAAATAAGAAAAGCCAAGGCTACTGATACCACAGCACACAAAAACTATACAGAAAAAAAAAAAAACCTGAAATATACAGTCTTTCAGTCTCAGTCTCATATAAAAGATAGTTCAGGAAAATTAACTTTTGGCACATAAATTCTTAACTAGTCTATATAATGCTAAGTAAAGCAAGTAGTTCTTCAAAAAGCAAGAGTATTGGAGAAAGACAGGGTTATATGATCAAATACATGATATACTTGAAAGAACATTGTTTATGAAACCAGACATTATTCACAATAAATATAGACAACAACAGTACTTTGAAATCCTTAATTATAAATGTAAAATAAAATAACTTTAAGAAGTTGTCCCCACTTTTACTTTTGTACTCTAATAATAGAAAGTTATGAGCTTGCCAACATAATAGATTACCATGTAAAGATAATAATACTTAAACCTTGGGTGAGATTTTTAAAAGTAATTACTGCAACCAGCCTTAAAGGAACCAAAATTCAAAAGAAAACAAACTGAGTAGTCGCCTGTTATTTATGTGTGTGTGTGTGTGTGTGTGTGTGTGTGTATTTATTTATTTTACTGAAACCTTAAAGTATGGACTGGGGACAAATTAAAAGGGTCCAAGCTGTTTCATTCCTCCCCGCCCCCAAAATGCTATTTAAGCATTTGAAAGGGTCAAATAATTGTTTTCCTAAGAAAAATTCAGTGGTCTTATGACTTGCTTCAAATGGGTTCAGCTGATCCTAGTAACTTTTCAATGTTGTTTTTTTATTAAGATAATTAAATGTTTCCAGAAAAATTTACTAAATGTGTAGAACATTGTTATTAACCAAGGACAGGAAGAGATTACTTACTGAACTTACACCAGTGTCATTAAATTTCTGAGCATAGTGTTTTGATGAAAGTGTCTTGGTTCTGCAGATTTAAATGTTTTGAAGAAAATGTTACTAAGCTAGATTTTATTTTTCTCATGGAGGCAAACAAAAGAAGAACCCCCTCCCTTTCTTCTCAGTTTTGATACTGATTGATTTAAATTTGTTAAATTAAATGGCCAGAGAGAAAGATATATGGATAGACTGATACTAAATCGTATTTTCAGACTATAGGTATTCATGTTAATGTTTTGTTTAGTTTTAAGGTGTATTTGAAATTTTTTATTACTAAGTGCTGGAGAAGAAAGAGTAGTTGAAAAAGAATAATAAACTAACAGATGGGTCAGTGGGTAAAATGTTCATTATACCAGTGGGAAGATCTGAATTTTGATCTCTCCAACATACTATGTGAAAACAGATGCAGTAGTAGGGATTCTGTAGTTCCTGCTTATGCCAAGAAGGGGGTAGAAATAGAAACCCTAGATGTTCACAGGCCTGCCAGCTTGGCAAATCTGGAGATGTTCTCTCAAAGTAGAACAACTACTGGACCAACCAATATAAGGACTAACACTGGAAACTGACCTCTGACCTCCATACTTGAGCACATACACACATACAAACACAGAGAGACAGAGACAGAGAGATATTGGTTAAATACTATCAACAACAACAATAAAACAACAGATAAACAAACAAACAAGGCTCGTTTTACCAGCTACAAGTCAAACCAGACAGCAAAGAACTTTCAAATGAGTCTGTAGGCAAACTAGCTTCTATGGGTCTGTTAGACCAAGAAAACTGTTATTAAACTGAAGGGGATTTGGCAGATATTCAAGATCAACAAAAAGCACAAATGTGTATGAAAACTTAATATCACCCATTTGAAAAATATATGTCTTAACTTAGGTGCAAAGACTATGTCTTCAAAACACATTAAGCACTCTGGAGACCTCATGATATTTAAGGCAAAAAGCGGGTGGACAGATGAAGACCAGTTAGAACCATAGGGTAGTCACATACATTATTTCCCAGTTACTTATGTCCCCAAATCTCATTTTCTTATCTCTTTACCCAGGAATGATAAATTCTACCAATTGAAAGTATTTGGTAGAGACTACTGTGTTTAGAAAGCAATAGAAATTAAAACAAAACAAAATAAAACAAAAACAACCAAAAGCAAGACTTTAAAAACCTCAGATGAACATGTGCAGCTTCAGGAACAAGGGGCAAAATCTACTCTGAGTTCAACTATATATATCTTTAGGACACAAAGCACAAATGGGCTTATAAATGCAGTACAGGCCAAAAGCATAATTGTTCCCCTAATCTCATAAGGAATGACACTATTAAAAGGTGGGGCTTTGTTGGAATGGGCATGGCCTTGTTGAAAGAAGCATTTCACTATGGGGTGAGATTTGAGGGTTCTCAGGTAACTTCCTGTTGCCTACACAATGTAGGACTCTAAGATCCAGCACCACATCTGCCTGCATGTCATCATGTTCCCCAACATGATGATAATGACCTGTAACTATAAGCAAGCCACCTCCAGTTAAATGTTTTCCTTTGTAAGAGTTGCCATGGTGTCTTTTCATAGTAATAAAACCCCTAACTAATAAAGGTGTATTTATACAAAGAAAGAAAAGACCAAATCCCACACATGTCAATGGTTCTCAGTGTTGTGAATGATAAAACCACTTTGCACATTTCAAAATTACTGTGAACTTCCAAAGTGGTTTGTTATCTTTAAATATTTACACTGGAAATTTTAAAAAAACTTTTAAAGATATTTATTTTCTCTTTATGTATTTTTATTTTTACATAACAATATTTGAATAATAATAAACTCAGGACATATTAGCATAAGTAATATCTACAATGCAATATATTAGTCTTAGGAGAGCAATGACATTTACTCAAAAAAGAAAGTAGGAAAAAATATTTTATAATTATGAAACTTGTTTTAACCTTGTAGTCTCTCCAAAAGGGCTTGTCATCACCTTACCAACACTTACATTAGAACATTCCTTACAGTGAGCAGAGGAGACTCCCAGGTCCCCTGCCCACTGGTGCTCCTCTTTTTTCCATTCTCGCTGACTCTCTCCAGCTGATTCAAAATGTGTGCCTACTCTGTTTGTTACTGTGCGACCCAGACTCTGTCCTCAAGATCCCAGATCATCAAAGTACATGTCACCAAAAATCCCCCAAAAGTTCTGAGCCGTGTGAGCTAGTGTACAAGGTTATGGGTGGGAAGAACAAAATGCAGCATGGTAGATTATGATGCTGCCCAAGAAAAGAAATGAATCAGGAATCAGGAGGCAAATTACATGCTGGAGTAACTGGGGAGATTGATTTTAGAGCAGGTTCAGAAATGATTTTATTAAGGAGAAAGTATCCCAGCAATCAAATTCAGTGATAGATTACTACCTAGCAGGTTTAATTCCCTAAATTCTAGCTTCCAGCATGGTTAAGAATGACAAAATGAAAGAATGAAAGAAAGAAAGAGAGAGAAAGGGAGGAAGAAAGGAGGGAGGGAGGAAGGGAAGGAGGGAAGAAGGGAAGAAGAAAAAAAGACAGACCTAATAGAAGAGACAAGTGGATTCTGGGGTTTTGTCACTCAGCTGACCCACCTGTAGGAGATACAGAGATCTTTTTCCTCACAGATAAGTACTAAGAGAACCAAAATATTAGCACACAGGATTGTTCCTTCAAGGAAATGAATGCTACACACATTATCCTTCCAGATGACTGGCAGTAGACATGCATTCTAGCCTGGTGACCTTTATGCTATATATGGCCAAAGAGGAGACCATTCAGTACTCTTATTTTAAGTCCCCCCCCACCCTGTCAATCTATAGAACCTATTTTTATAGAATGTGTCACACACAGTCAATCTATGGAATCTATTTTTATGGAACATGTCAGATGTACTCTACAAAGAGCTTTGATATAGTCACTTCCTATCTTTATTTAGCTGACTTTGTTCTTCAAAGAGATTTATGTATAAATATTGTGCACATGTGATTAAGCTAATTATCACTAGAAAAGATTTTATTAAATTGTGCTGTGCTTAAATATGCCTAAAATAAACTACTAAGAGTCAAACTCCTAAAGTTTGAACCAAAACTCAGTGCTTGGTTGTGTTGAACCAAACTGCCTTTTTGTCTCCCACTGATCATCACTCTGGTGCTGTGAAAGTCACAGGGACCTCCTCACCCATGCAAAACAGTGAGCTATGGGTTCAGCGAGAGCCCCTGTTTCAAGAGCTAATGTAGAGACTCTGGCCTCCACACATGTCCTCATAGGGCAAAAATAAATGCACACACATTCATTTCTTTTTTTTATTATGAACAAAGAAGTCACACTTTCTATCCCTGTATATTCTTATTCAAGATCCCTTGCCCCTCCTACCACATCAGGTCATTCTCTCTTCTCCACAACTCCCCATACCCTCCCTGGGCAGGCGGCAGGTAGTCCCAAGGTCCCACTGTCCCAATATTGCTTAGATCAGCCTCCACTCCTTGCAGATCCAGTTTTCTCCCCCCAACCTCAAGACTGAGTCAGGTGTTCCTCTAGGGGGAGTGGGATCCAAGGAGTCAGTCCAAGGTGTTCATTTCAAGACAATTGGCCCCAATGTCCTTTCCAGTGCCTTGAGAGAGTTCTGTTTTGCTGTGTAAAACACTATATTCCAAACAATGGTCTGCACATCTCATGTGAATTTTTTTCATGGAAATCACAATAGCTGAGACAGTAAAGGATGTCAAGTGTAAAATTATGGTGACATCTTTTGGAATTTCACCAAATTGCCGTCAGATTTTTTTTTTTTAATCTTAAACACTATAGGTGACTTCCCTTCAACTGACATGTTAGGTAAGGCAATCACAGCCACTTCAGCTGCAATAATATTAAGGGAATTCTATGCTTTTCCTATCATAAATAATAATGTAAGGTCTCAAACTTGAGCAAGACTTCACTCTTTAATTAGTAAGTTTCTCTGTTAAGGGCTGTTCACCATGTATTACCTTAGTGCTGACCATTAAAAAGTCTGACTCTTAACTATTATATGACCTTCTCACTATAAATGAAAGTGTCATTTACATATACACAATCATTTTATCTCTGTATTAACTCAAATTCCTTCTAATACTCAACAGTTCCTAGCCTTGGGACTTAAAGTTATATTTTGTATTCATGTATCATCTTAACTTTTTTTCTTTGACTAAACTTTTTTTCTTTGACTATACTGAAGATTGGAAAAACCAGCCATCTGCATTGCTCTTCCTGAGGATTTAAGAATCAATACCTATATTTTTGGGCATCCTCTAGTTGGGGACCTAATTTACTCAAGCATAGATAATGGAATGGTTTACACTGTGTCAACAATATCCTTATCTGTTCTTTTTCTTTAAAGAAAACCACAAGTTAATCTAATAAACTTTAAACTTCACAATTAACAGAAGCTATGAGTCTCTAAGCTTATGACCCAATTATCAGAAAAGGTATGACATCTAGGATTTGTTTAACCTCCAAAGAATAGCGATCTTTTGGATGGTGTATCACACCATCTAGGCCTTCCAATTCCCAGCATGACAAGACAGTTTACAGCTTAAAATAAAAGCAGATTAGTAGGGGGTTTGATGCCTGGATATGGGTTTCAGGTTCCTGGATTTAGATTTATGGCTAAGCCTCTATATGACTCATCTTAAGAAATACACCGAATTACACTTAAGAAGACACTTCTTAAGAAAGTACTAGATTAAAAGCCTCTTTCATAAAGGCTGTAGTTTCTGGATTACCACAGTTTAGTAAGTCTTTTTAACTGTGTGTTACTGAATGCCAAGATTCCTCACCCGGGCTTCAGATCAAACCTACCAACTCTGTGAGATGGGTACAGAGAGAGAGAGAGAGGAGGGGGAGGGAGGGAGGGAGGGAGGGAGGGAGGGAAAAAGAGAAAGTGGCCTAGATACACAAGATGCATTTCTTCAATGGCTGAGGGAGTTTATATGTTGGCTATTATCAAGGTTGTATATTGAGTGCATATTAGTTATTATTCCAGCAACCTGAAAAATTCAAAGCATGTCAATCTCACCATCCTGTTCAATGAATAGGTATAAAATTGAATTTCTAGATTTTCATGGAGGAAATGCTATGTTTATTATAATCCTAGCAATATGAACCTAGCAGTAATCCTATTAGTCTTTAGATCTCATGTGCTGAACTGATGTCTTAATTTTATGTCCCATGTTTTACAGTTGACCTTCTTTTCTATAGCTCTCTAGAAGTCAAGTTCTGGGTTCCTGTGACAATCTTCCAAGGCCTCAAGATAAGCAAGAGTTGAGAACACTAAACTCTTCTTCACCGACTTCAGCTGCAAGTAGACAGATCAACTGAATGTTCATTTCCTAAAAAGTTTGTGTAGTCTCATCTTGGGATAGGGCAGGGTTATATGGCTACTTTGATGCAAGTAGGCATATAGATCATTGGAAATGGGCCCCAATTCATAACTGCCAGCTCATAAAACAAAGAACTGCCACTACAGGACTCTAGTTACTGATAAAAATAATGAGATTTGATCTATCTCTGGCTCTGAGTAGACATATGACATTTCAAACCACCCAAGGAAAGTTATTAGTAGGCAACTATGTAAGCCTTTTAAAATTACTAGCTTTTCTGGAGGCTTTCTGTTAAACAACAAGGACTTATTTTTGGCCCCTCTATAAGAATCAATATAAATGGTCTGTCAATCAATCATCTGAACAGGGAATAAGCCATAGGAATATTGGTCTGCTCCAGAGGCTTAGAAATAGTACAAAGTTTGGCTAAAATGTAGGGTAGTACAGCAGTCTCTGTGGTCATTTTCCACCCTCAGCTCTTGAGGGTGTGCTTTTCTCTGCAATAACCCACCTTCTACAATAGTGTGTGTATGCTCACACACACTTGTGTGTTTATACATGTGTGCATCAGAGTGTTCAACAACCAATAAAGGGGAGCAAGAAGTTCTTTTGTTTGCTCCGTTGTTAGAGGCATATCTCACCTCTAAGTCATGTCCCCGGCTCATCCATAAGGGTTCCAACCAAGGATGCTTGTTACTGTTGCTGGTTTCATCCCAGCTCTAATGATTCCAACATCCACATAGATTTTCCTTCCATTCCTTGGTCCCTCCATTTCTTAAACCCCCTTTCTCTTTCTTCTTTTCAATTTTACTCATTCTTATCTCTAGGGTCAGAGCTCAGATTTTATCATTTTCTATGATCTACTCTTTGGTAAATCAGCTTGATTATATTGATTATATTGAAAATAACCCCACTTATTTTTTTCTAGTTACTTTTTCTAATTTTCTAGCTAAGCAGTCACACACTCCATGACAGTTCCTCTTGACCTTCACCTCTCATATCCTCACATCTCTGTTTACCCTACCTAACATACATAATTCTTTAGCATACTGATTCTTCTATATAATCCTAAGGAACAATGGTTCCTCTTTCCTTTTGTTTTCCTTTCTTATCAAAAGTTTAAATATTGGAAAACTGACTCTCTACCTATTCTATGTCTTTATCTATTGCTATAACACAAACAATGTGGACTGACTTAGCTACATTCCTGACCACTAACTTGAAGTATGTCTTTGTGCTGATCAATACACCTTCTCATTTTTAAAAAATATATCACTGACTTAAGCACCTATGATATACTGTCTCTTCTATCTTAAATATCTAAGTGTCTTCTCCTTAATATTAGCTGTTAACCTTGATACATTTTCTTTTGAGAAATACAACTAATTAGAAGAGAATTGTCTAGTCTTCCCCCAACTAATCTATTCCATCTATACCCAGACCATATACCTTCCTTCTTTTACTGATGTCACTAGTAAACAGAGGTCCCTATCTTGATCTAGGTCAATGTCTCCATTTGAACTATTGGATGCTAATCACTCTTGCCTATGCCAGAATACACTGTTGGCTGCCA
This sequence comes from Sigmodon hispidus, assembly GCA_004025045.1. Lineage (NCBI taxonomy): Eukaryota > Metazoa > Chordata > Mammalia > Rodentia > Cricetidae > Sigmodon > Sigmodon hispidus. Next base: position 99,540 of record PVIH01005629.1, read on the forward strand.
GCCTCCACCTCTCCTAAAGCCTTCATTTTCTGCATAGTCCCATTAGTGGATGTGCATAGTATAATACCTGCCTTTACTGAAAACAAATCATTTCTGGAATGCATAATTTCCTTCCAGGTATTGTCTTATTTCTGAGAAACACATTACAGAGAAGATCCTCATAACATATTCCATTTTCCTTTATGAAGTTATAAGCATCTTTAAGCATATATGCATTTACAATTAAATGTTCATTTCTTCTTAAATTTTTTCTCCTCTTCCTTTTAATCTTATTCCAGTGAGTGTTTTATCTTCTATTACAGTGAATCAGCTCTGGTCAGAGTCACCAGTGGTAACTTGAATTATTTCAAAGACCATTGGCCCTTTTCAGTCTCTGTCTATTTTGCCATGTAAGCAATACTTGGCAAGGTTTATTACTGTTGCTTGCTGTGAAGGCTCTCCTAGGACTACCTGCTGGGCCATCATTCTCTCTTGGTGTTCTTCCACAAAGTCTGCTTCCATTTATTCTTTAGTCTCAGCTCTGTATTTTCCCAGCCTCTGAAAACAGAGCTACAAAAGCTCTGTTCACAGCCTCTTCTTTTCTCTATATCCACCATCTCAACACCATCAAGTCCCACCAACTCAAATGTGGTCTAGTTGGTGACAATTTCCAAACATGAATCCACTCTAGATCTTTCTCTTTCCTCAACATCAATGATTAGGGAGGCCCTTTCTACTACTTGGTATCAAATAGTATTCTCTCCCACCCTGTCTTCCCAGAACTGTGTATGTCTTTATCTGGGTGTCAGCTTGAGTTTTATTTAAAAGCATGTAATGAGTAAAAGATTGAGATACACTTACCTTGTTTAGGGGGTAACCTGAGAAGCATCATAAAGGGATGGTGAAGTAAAATAGTTTTTTTAAAACACACAATGGATTTGAATAAAAAAAATTGATTCAAAAGTATGTTAAAAAAAAAAACCTGTCACAGTTGATCTTCAAGGTCAGGCAGTGTGCCCTGACAATGTAAACTCATCGGCTGATATTTTATCTCTTATCCTCATCTGCTAGAACATACATGTCCTTCCTAGGACAGGTATCTAACCAGCTTTATCTACTGGTATGATATAAGCACCTAAAAAATTACGACACATAGTAAGTAATCCATAGTGAAAAGAAAGAAAGAAAGAAAGAAAGAAAGAAAGAAAGAAAGAAAGAAAGAAAGAAAGAAAGTTGGGAAAGTCTCTAAAAGTCTAGACACAATGTTCCAGTGTTTGAATCAACTTTATTGGTTCTATGCAACCAAATATACAGATCAATATAGTGTAAACTTTGATACATTTTGAACATTGTATATAAATAATAAATGCATGTATTAAATATTGGACATTTCTAATTCCTCAGACCCTTATGCTCCTTTCTGGTCACTCTTGTGACTCAGGTTAGAACCAACCCAATTTCATTGTGCTATAACTGGTGTTTAGTTGCTCTTGAGTGTCTTATGTCAAATCACGCATGCTTTGCTGTAATCAACTTTTCCTACTTGCTTTTGTGTTTTTCAATCTATTCATATTGCCATGTTATTCCTCTTTGTTATTGGGTAGTACTTATCTGTTGGTTTAAGTTTCCAACTTGGAGCTTCTAAGAATAAAGCAGACATGTGTTGTGTGATATTTTGATTATGTTCTGATAAATAAAGCTTGCTTAGAATCGGAGGACAGAGCTAGCCACTAACTGATCATAGAGGTTTGGAGGACTGTAGAGAGAGGAACAGGAAGTAGTAAGTCACGGATTAGACAGGATCTTGAACCTTTTGGTCAGAGAAATGAAATCAGTAGGAAGTCACTGTTGGCTGTTCCCCTGCTTCTCTGATCTTTCAGGATTTTACTCAGTGTCTGGCTTCTAGTTTCTATTGATAAGATTAATTAGACTTATACATCAGAGATGACTATTACTAGAAGAGTCTTCAGGGAGTATGCTTCATCTTTCCTGAGGTGTTATATGAGGATGCTCAGGGTAGCTGCACTTATATGACAAACAATCAAATCATTTCCATTTTTGTAACTTTGCATCAATCTGTGAAGGTTACATTTGGTTGACATTCACAATAGAATTTAATGCTGACAGTTTCTATATTTTCTTTAAATTCAAGGGACAGGAAGCAATTTCTAACTTAATTTGTATTTTCCTAATGGTTGATGGTGTTAATTATCCTTTCAAATGGATAATTAACATATATATATCCTATTAGCTGAGTGTCTGTGGCCCATGGTTAGATTACCATCTTTATATCATTGAGATGCAAGAATCTGTCTATCTAGCCAAGAAAATTTGGTTTCTGTTAGTAAAAATGAAATATGAAGATTTCCAGAATGAAATTTAGATTGGTGGGGATTTTCACTGCTACTGAAAGAACTCACTTGTGTGCATATATGTGCATATATGTATGTATACATGCATGCATATATACATCCCATGTATACATAGGCATATGCATTCTGCATATACATTCTGCAACTATCTGAATATAAATACGTTATTATGAGTTCACACTTGGTGTTTCTAGTTCTAATGTGGCATCACAAAGATTATTTTTTTTTCTAGGCTAGCCTCAAACTCAGAAATCTACCTGTCTCTGCTTCCCAAGTACTAGGATTAAAGGCATATACCACACCCAGCCCACAGAAATTATTCTAAATCCTTCTTTGTATATTTGTATTTTTACTCTAATAGTAAAAACTTCTGATTTTTTTCATGGTCTGTCCTCAAACTATATATTAATTCATTAAGAAAACAAAAATATTTGAACATTAATATCTCATTTCCCAGTCTTCTGACCTATATGAAAAATCTTGTAGCTATATTTATTTAAATAACACTCTTTAAGTAATACTTTGTAAAATACATGTGAAAGGTACATTTAAATTTTTTTTGCAGCTAGGAATACAGGGTGTTGAGTTTCCACAAGACTCTGGGTATGCCTTCCTGACTTCCAACACTGTAAACAAATAAAAGTATATATATCATATCACTGTTACCTATTAACTCTAGTTATGCTATTTGCTCTCTGTGGTTTTCATTTATTTCTACATGTTCTGGTTACAACCTGTGCTACACACACACACACACATACACACACACACACACACACACCTCTTTTAAACAAATTTCTTGTGATTTGGGACTATTACATGATTTGTAGTAGAATGGTTTGATTTTCATTGTTAAAATGGACAGCCAATGGGTTTAAATTTTAAAAGAAGAGTTGGGAGGCAGGGGTGGAACTGGAAGAAATTAAAGGGAGGAGTCAGGTGTAAATATGATCAAAATACATTGTTTAAACTCTCAGAGAAATAATTTTTAAAAGTTATCTTTAAAAAGCTTGTTTCTTTTAATCTAGGTGTGGTGGAACACACTCAGAATCCCAGATGTGTAGAAGACTCAGGTGTCTGAGGAGGAAGGATCATATGTTGGAGGGGAAGCCTGGATATTCTTTATTTTCAAAGATATTTGGGATTTTTTTACCAGATAAAGTATTCTAGGTTGATAAATGGTTTTTTGCCAAATATATGTTAGAATATGCTGGCCTACATTGCTTATAAGAAGAGACCATCTGTCATTTTTATTGTGTCTCTGTGGAGAGAAGTCTGCTTTTAATACTTTTAAAATAACATTTGGCTTTTAAATGTTTGCCTCCAAGAATATGGTGTTCTGATGTGTCTACATCTATTATCCATGGTATTCATCACAGGTTAGTTCACTTAGATTGGTTATCTTTGGTTGTTACTTTTGATCAAATTTGGGCATTTTTGGCAAATGATTCTTTCACTCTTCTGTCCACAGTTTGTCCACTTTTTCTAGAATTCTAATTACACATCTGCCATAGTGCTTCCTATTGCCTCATGCCAAGAAATTATTTCCATATTTGTATGTAATTTTTACACTGAATCATCAATGAATAGCTCCTATTAATACATTTACAGATTCATTCATAATATACCAAATTATTCTAGTGAATTTTTGAAACTACTTTCACTTTATTTCAGTTATGAGATTTCTATCTGATTGCTTTATACTTTCCAATATTTGCTGCCAAGTAGTTTCCTGTATATTTTCTCATCATCTTCATTTTTTTTAAATATTCTCTAAACACCACAAGTACTTCAGACTCAGCTGGTCTTGTATCTAATTTGTGCTTTTTAATTTTTCTCTTGGTTATGGAAATTTTATGCCATTTATGACATTTTAAGTTTATATATTAGATTTCATGTTCAAAGAATCTGTCAAGGATGAAATTTGTATGACTCTGCCCTCACACAAGGCTATGAATATGAGCACCAGGAGTCTAAGGTGAATCTGTTTTCTGAGTATCCTGAACTTTTACCACTGTGCCAGAAATATTATAGTTTCTCATATTGTGTGTTGAACTACATGGGACTTGGTTGCAGCTATTTTAGACTGATCACATTTACCTTTGCACTTTGAAAGGGAGTTCAAGCCTTCTCCTCCAGTGGTGTTCTGTGGCTACACATTGTAGACTTCAATATTTCAAGTGGGTCAGACTTTTAGACTTGAGGCTATGAAACTGAGAAACAAAGCTACTATTTTAAGATTCTTAACAGCTCAAAGCTATTAGAATGCTAACCCTAGAAGACAAATATTGGAAATTCAAAGGTAGGAGATTTTGAGAATATATAATTTTAAAATTATGGAATAAAGGTCTTTATGTTTGCCTGGTTTGGGGGAAATGTATATACGCAGTACATGTACACAATTGCATACACATGCAGAATTGACATCACTAGAGACAGTATTATGTTCTAACATACTATTCTTATTCCCTTGAGATAGGGTCTCTTACTGAACCTAGAGATATGCTGACAAATGGCAAGCCCTTTGAATCCTCTGGTCTTTCTGCCCCCTCAAAGTTCTGGGTTACAGGTAAGATTCTTACTTTTGGGAGGGTTGGGATTTGAATTCAAGTCCTTATATTTCTGCTGCAAGCACTCTTAGCCATAAATCCACTCCTGCCATGTTTTCATTTTGATTAGTCATTTTTATAATAGTTTTAGGATCACAGAACAATTGAGTTCTATTTCTGTATATCCCCACCTGTTTCCTACCCATACCATTTTCTTTAAATATCAGCATCACTCACAAAGGTAGTATATTTCTTACAGTTGCTGAACCTACATTTACACATCATTATTGCCCAAAGTACATAACTTATAGGACCCACCTTTATAGTCTATAGTTTTCAGTAGATGGACAGCGGAAGGTATCTTTTTTTTTTTTTTTTTTTTTTTTAGAAGATCATATATACTACTTTTATTACCCTAAAGCCTTCTGTGTTTTGTCTCTTCATACCTCCCTCTCCATAACCCCTGGCAACCACAGACGGTTCATTGCCTCCAGAGTTTTCAATTTTCCATTTGTTTTTCCACCATGCTGCACTGTTGCTATGCAGAAAAGGCAATCCTGCAAAGAGAACAGCTTCATGGTGAGTGTCATCTCAGAGACTCTGGAACTGTCTGCATCAAAATCCATCCCATAGATCTGTCTAAAGTCCAGTTACTCTTCTCTACATGGAGTAAAGATAGCTCTCCCTTATCAGGCTTTTGATGCTAGGCCTTTTCCAGTCTTGAAAGTTCATTCTGTATAAGACAGTACATCTTGCCCTCCACATCTGTAATCTCCACATCTGTGGATTCAACCAGCTGAAAATCTGAAATAGATGGAAATCCACATCTATGTGACTTTGTGTAAGCATTTTCATCCACCATTATTCCTTAACAATTCAACAACTATGTACATAGCACTTACACTGTATTTTAGGCTTTACAAGTCACACAGAGGCTATTTAAAGTAAATTGATGAGTATATGTAATATGCAAATATTGTGACATTTTATATAGGAATCTTGCACATGTACAGACTTTGGTATCTGCAGACATTCAAAGTGAATTCCTTGCAGATACAGACAACTGTTCCTTTTTTCATTTGCTTACCTAAGAAGTCATCTTTAAGTAATGCAGTTCTTTTCATTTATATCCATAGGAAATTTGTGAATTTAAAGAACTATAACATTTGGCATAGTTATCTGCTAATGTGCTTCATCATGAGTACAGATTTTGCACACAAAGCTACATTTTTACCCAAACTGAGAAGGTTAATAATTTAGCATAGGGAAGATAACATACAATTCATTCTTTGTAGCCTCATAAAATGACCAAGTGTGCCTCAGTCACGGCATCCGTTTCCCCCAAAGGGAAAAAAATGACATATGGTGCTCTTTCCAGAAACATTAAGAGGAATAAATGCTGCCTTGCACTCTGGTAATGGAAAAGTAGCTTTGTTTTTAGTGCCGACACCAGAAGTTTCCTCTCATCTGTTTAAAGTAGACACCTCTATTGCTATGTATTAGAAAAGCATTTACTATAAATGGAGTTGCTTATAGACAGAAACTGCTCATAATCAAACTTTCATAGAGATTTTGGGACAGTGACTGGAAAATAAACACAGACACTCAATGAATGCAATAGGCTCTGAAACCTTATGATCTATCTTGGTCAACATTCTCCTTCGTCTGCTTGCATTAGCTCTATGGATTTTCATATAAATGCAGGGCTGTTGCCAGCCTGTCAGTGTATTTCACAAATGGATCTAGACTCTTGATAGTCTGCAAATACTCTGCCAAGAGACTCTCTTCTGAGTAATTTGCCAGTGTTAGAACCAAGCAAGTTTCTCTGCCCCAAAACTGGGTAGTACTAAAGAGAACTTCTTTTCTCTGTATACCAGAACACTGGACTGTGGCATAAAGACATGTAAAAACATCACGAATCCGAGAACCTAGGTCCTTTTCCTGGAGCATCAATGGTCAATCTCGTTCAGCAAGAAAATACAATTTCTCATGATTGTCACAGCGATTTCTTTCCATAATGCTTATGTATACTATATGAATTATTTCCATAATCACTTTTGTGTCTTTGTTTACATTTACAGTTTTTTTTAGAAATAAATTTTGTATATGTAGGTATTTTGATCTTGAAATTGGGGGAGACAGAATTACCATTCTCTAAAGTTCACCATTTTAAATGGACATTCTTGGCATAGGATTTAAAGAAACATAAGAAGAAACACTTTCTCTTAACTTCTGTTATTTATAAAAGTGGAGTCTTTTTCTTCATTGACGTTCCGAACTGCTGCTTCTCAGTAATCAGCGTAGGAGATGGGAGGAAGGTACAGTACTGACACCTACACTGTAGATGAGAAACTTAATTTGAAAAGCCAGGTCTTTTCCTTAGTCTCTTTGCACACACTTCACTCTCTTTAAAGTGTTTAGTGGGAAGTGATACTGTGAATACTAACAACTCAGTCTGGATTTCTTTCCTAACCAAAGCTGCACATGCATCTAAATGAAGGTTGTTGCCCAGAGAGATGTTCTCAATGGGGCATTGAGACATCTCATTGAGGTTAGAGTCTGGAACCTTTGATACCCCATCCAACAGCAGCAATGGTGAGAGCTTTGATTATGAAATCCTACATATCAGAAATTATTTTTTGTTAAGGAAAATGTCTTGATGTGTCAATAGGAGGACAGTTTGTGCCATGTGGCCTGTGGCAGCATAAATAGAGTTTAACTTACAATCATTGAACATAACATGTGCTACAACAGACTATATACTCTACTACAAAATTCCATCTTCTATAAGCAAACTTGAATATTTTCTGTTTTATTCTATTTCAAGTTTTGAGAATTTTATTCCAAATCAAGTGTAATATACTGAATGCTGTGCACCTTAAAATGTTAAAGCATAAATCCTCAATGTGGCTGAATTTGTGGGTAGAGTCTATGGAAGGAAATCAAGTTATAAGATAAGGTCTTCATGATAGAGATGGAAACCTAAGAATGAATTTCCCAGCCCCCATCTTACGTGTAAGAACACAAGACATCAGTCTGCAATGGAAACAAGCCCTTGCTGTGCCCTGCATCTACTGGTACCTCGATCTTGGACCTTCTACTGTTCAGAATGCCAAGAAATAAATATCTGCAGTCATAAGCCCCACCAGTCTGTGGCATGAACTCTGTTTGATTCTTTCTAACCTGAATGGAATAAGGCTCCGTGAAATGGTATAAAGCACAGCTTGGAAAGCAGCAATCTACAACAAATTGGTAAGACAAAGACAAAACTGATCTACTCAGAAGTAACAGGTATGTGGAAGTGGAAGGAAGTATGGGAAAGTGAGAGAAGAAAAATGTAGTTGAGGAGCACGCTGGAAGGTTAGAAGCAGGAGATGCAGGTAGGTAGTGACAAAATGCTAGAAGACATCTAAGGCTTATACTCCTATTAAATTCTCCAGAGAAAGGGGCATAAATAATGACCTCCACCACTACAAAACTCCATGACCACCGTCTTGCACCTCCAACTTCATATCTGCTACATTTTAGAAAGACATATTAATTTATTAGATTTTCAAGAGATGGAATAAGGGGTTGTGCCTATGACGAAACAAAGAGAGCATGAAAAACATGCCATGCAGAGATGAAAATCATTAATGACACCCTTCCTTAAAATGGGCTGTGAGAGACCAGCTCCCAAAATCCACTCCAGGGAAATAAAAGAAATGCCTCAGAGAGCAAAGGAATAAAAGACTTTTTTTTTAATCTGAAGATAAATTAAGAATGAATTTCTATCTAATTGACTGGTAAAATAAATAAAAAAATAAATGCTTTCTGATGTTAACTTTCTCTTTTACTTTTTAACAATGGTTTCCTTGAAAGAACAATACTCAATTTCATTTGGAATAACAGGAAAGCTAGGTTTGCCAAAACAATTTTGCTCAACAAAAGAACCTCAGGAGGCATCACCATCCCTGACTTCAAGTTATATTATGAAGATACAGTAATAAAAACAGCCTGGTACTGGCATAAAAACAGACTTGTGGATCAATGGAATCAAATTGAGGATCTGGGCATTAACCCAAAATACTATGAACACCTGATCTTCGACAAAGAGGCCCAAAATAATCAATGGAAAAAAGATAGTATCTTCAACAAATGGTGTTGGCATAACTGAATGGTAGTATGTAGAAAAATGCAAACAGATCCAAGCCTATCACCCTGCACAAAACTCAAATCCAACTGGATCAAAGACCTCAACATAAACCTAGCCACTCTGAACTTGATAGAAAAGAAAGTGGGAAATACCCTCCAACACATAGGCACTTCCTAAATATAACACCAGTAGCACAGACACTGAGAACAACAATCAATAAGTGGGACCTCTTGAAACTGAGAAGCTTCTGTAAAATCAAAGACACAATCAATAAGCCAAATGACAGTCTACAGAATGGGAAAAAATTTTCACCAACCCTACAAGTGACAGAAGACTGATTTCTACAATACACAGAGAACTCAAGAAACTAGAGTCCAAAACCTTGAATAACCCAATCAAAAAAATGGGGTTCAGAACTAAAAAGGGAATTCTCAGCAGAAGAATTAAAAATGGCTGAAAGGCACTTGAAAAAGTGCTCATCATCTTTATCCATCAGAGAAATGTAAATCAAAACAATTTTGAGATACTACCTTACACCTTTCAGAATGGCTAAGATTAAAGACAAAGATGGCAGCCTATGCTGGAGAGGTTGCAGAGCAAGGAGAACACTCCTTCATTGCTGGTGGGAGTGTAAGCTTGTTCAGCCACTCTGGAATGCAGTATTGATGTTTCTCAGAAAACTGGGAATCAATCTCACCAAGGATCCAGCAATATCACTACTGGGCATATACCCTAAAGATGCACATTTGCACTCAATTATGTCCATAGTAGCATTATTCATAATAGCAAGACCCTAGAAACAACCTAGATACCCCTCAAGTGAAGAATGGATTAAAAATCTATGGTACATTTACATAATGGAGTACTACTCAGCAGTAAGAAAGAAATGATATCCTAAAATTTGCAGGCAAATGGATGGTTTTGGAGAATATCCTCCTGAGCGAGTTATCACAAACCCAGAAAGGGGATGTACTCACTCATTAGTGGACTCTAAACAAAAAAGCAAAAAGCAAAACATGTCCAAGCTGCAAACCACAAGCACTGAACAGCTTGGGATCTGAAAGACCGTAGACTGGCACCTCGGAGCCCATTCCCTCCAGAGGAACACCTGACTCAGTCTTGATGTTGGGGTGAGGAAAGTAGATCTGCCTGGAGTGGATGCTGAACTAAGTCACCTTGGGACCTTGGGACCTCCTGCCCTTGCTGGGGAGGAGATAAGGAAATGGAGAGAAGATAGAGTGACTGGGAGGGGCAGGAGAGGGAAGGGAGATTGAGCAAGGGGATACATGGATAAAAAATGAGACTTTATTCATAGTTAAAAAAAGGAAAAACAAAAAATGGTCTCTGGCTCTTTCTTTCTCCATTCAGCTGCACATCTCCACATTGTTGCATTCTATGCATACAGCTACATTATCTTTACATAAATACGGCCATACATCTCTATACACATTGACATCTATTTTTCACATGTCTTCACATCTTTTTTACATACATTTCTCTTCTACACCTTTTATACAGTTTCATCTTTCTCACCTCTATACAGTCACAAATCTCCACCTAGCCATAGCTATTCATCTCAAATACATAGCTCTCTCACCATATAATATTTTACATTGTTCTTACACACTCATACAACTCGTTGTATAGTTCCCATATGTAGCAACAACTCTTTCACACAACATTCTCTCTCCACACAGGTATGTTTCTTCTACATCATTCACTCACTCTTTGCTAATCACTCTCTCCATTCATTCTCTCACATATCCCTCACCCTCTCTTTAGGCTTCTTCTTTATCATCATCATCATCATCATCATCTCTCACTCAGCACACATACACCCACATTCTGCATAGCTTCATCCCTACATTGCTGCTGCTCTTACACACTCCCATTCACACATATTCACTCCTCCTTCTCTCTTCCCCTCTACATTACCGCTGTCCCCTGCCTCCTGTATCCTTAGCCAAACTCTGGACAATTATGTTACATTTTCAGGGCCCAACCCATTCTCATAACACATGAAGTCATACAGTTTTTCTCAGGCTAGTAAGGTCACAAAAACCAGCCAGTGTAAATGCTTGGCCTTGCATGTAACTTTTTCCCAGACAGAGAATAACACTGAAATTTAGGACTTAACAATAACAGTAACAGGTTGAAGTTTTAAGTGGTCAGAGTCTGTGCAGAAATTCAACTATTCCAAGGGTGGGGTAGGTCTCAAAACATCCTGGGCTTGAATTAGCAATAAACAACCCCTGGGAATTCATCTTTGCGTACTTTCTATAGGGCAATTTAGTCTGTTCGAATTTGTTCTGAAGTCTAAAATTAGTTGTCATCAAGATTGAAAATACTGTTACTTTCCTGTGTCAGTAAAGAATATTTTGATATTACTTCTGAACTTCAGAAATCAATTTTCTTGACTACCCACAACTATAAGTGTGTCCAAAGATGTAAAACACACTGTCAATGGGCTGTGGGAAGAACCTCACAGCTGTTCTTATTAGGGAGGCATAGCAGTGGCACCCAAAAATGTTGCAGACAGGAAACAACTGATATGCACAGCCAGTCACCCTACAGGCTTTGCCTAGTGGGGCCAATCACTCCATGGATCTTGTTTAGTGGGACTCCTTCACCGACTTTGCCTAGTGAGGTTCCCCAACACAGTTACTCATTTAGTAGGACAACCTGTAAAATAATGGTTGTCATTTGCTGTATATTCTTTACGGACTGAGCCACATCATCTCCTAGCATTCCCCCTTGGGGGCAATCTCTCAGAGACATTTCAAGAAGACTACAGAAGAGGCAATTCTCTATTTTTAATCTCAAAGGCTAGGGTTGATTGCCTACTGCATCCAGGGCAACAACTTGAAATGTTATTCAGAGACCAGGTAAGTGTGGGCAGTAAGTTTCCAAGCTGGGAGGGAGGTCTGGGGGAAAGGCTGTTTCACAGACATGTGCTGTCTGTTGGACTCTTCATTACGGTAAAAGTGTCACATACCAGAGACGTGACTCCTTTTCTCCTTTGCAAACATCTTCAAGAGTCAGAATCTGGTCACCATTCCAGTCTTAGGAAGACAAATTCTGCATAACTGTCCTTGAGCTCAAAAAAATAAATCAACTTTATCTTCACATGTGGACTTTCTTAGGTAGAAGTTTGGCTTTTATACTTTGTTTCTAGATCTGAGCAGAAGGAATCTCTTGGAGTCAATGTTTATTCTCATCTCCTTGGGCCCTGGTGCTTGTTTAACGCATACAATGTCTGCTTCCTCAATGGTGAGTCAGGGATTCTTAGCGTTGCTCTCCCAGCTGGTGCTATTGAAAGGATTCTGATAGTTAGTGAATTCACTATGCAGGGAAACTGGAATGGACCCAGGTCACCCGTTTGCCCATTGTTCCTTAGATACCAGCTAACATAGGCTCCATGTTCATATGTTCCTTTTCGAATAAAGTCCACTTTCCTAAACCTTCCACAATTTGAAGACCATCTGTGTCTGCCTGATTTCATAATCACTCTAACAAATACCAAGATACTCAACTTTTAAACAGATAAGTCTCCCTTTGGAGGATCCAGTCCATTTCTGATGCTCCGTGCTTAGGCAGATGGTGAGAGGCAGCAGAGCACAGTGGGAACATGTGCAGAGCAAAACACTGACCGCATGGCCAGGGAATGAAAGGGAAAATGAGGCCAATGTTAAGCAGTACCATTCTAGGGCATACTCTGGTGACTTAAATACACCCCACAAGACCTCACCTTTTAAAGACTAAACCTCCTTCCCTATAGCTCCATGCCCGGGAATAAGCCTTCACACATAATCCTTTGGGTTACATGGAACCATCAAACTACAGCGCCACCTACTGGAAAAATCCAAACCTCTACACTCACACATCAACCCTTAGCAGTGCAACTTTCCTTACCAGAAATTATTGCTCTCTGGTTACCTCTGCATAACTCTACTTTTACCTCGCTGCAGGCGCTCCATGAAGATGCTTCTTGTTACATTTTTCTGACGCATATTCTATGCTGCATAGAGCATCAGTTTGTTTTTATGCTAGCATGAAATAATGCTTTCAAAGGAGCACTGTTTGGCCAACACTGGATTAAAGCATGTGACAGCCTTTCTGTAATAAGATTTATACTCGTCTGGAAGTATCTTAAATACTGCTCACCATTCTAGGCTTTGCATTTTTCAATGCAATTAACATGTGAATTAATTTTAGTTCAAGATGTTTTATATTTCCAACGTATTTAGAGACTAATAGAAGTACCTCAGAATAAACTAACCAACAGGAAATTATAAATATTTTACAACCATATGATCAACTCACAGCCTCGGGTCTGAGCAGTCCACACAGGGTAGATACTGCAGAATCTGTTTATATTCCATCTCCCACAGTTTCTACCCAAAAAGGGTTTTTATTTTTCTTCACAAGAAGGCTGCTTGCCAATATTTGAAGGCGACAACAATTCATTTTTTAAAACAAAACTGTGAATTATAATTTTTAAATTTTTCTCTGTGTATTTTAGTATATGAGCATGTGTGTGTGTGTGTGTGTGTGTGTGTGTATTGTGTCAGTGCACCTGTGGATGTGAGTATGAATTATGTGTGTAAGCATATGAAGCCCAGAAAACAACCTTAGGTGCTATGCCTCAGTTACTATGTCCTTTGTTGTTAATGGCAGGACCTCACCCATTAGCCTAAATCTCAAGGAGACTATAGAGCTGGTGAAGAACAGACCTCAGGAATCCATTTGTTTCTGTCTCCTTAGCATATTACAAGCATATGACACCACACTATTCTTTTTACTTGGGTTCGAGGTAATTGAATCCAGATCCATATGTTTGTATGGTAGGTGCTTTACTAATTAAACTATAACCCAACTCTTATTTTTTTTTAATTTGATAAGGAAAAGAAAAATTACTGATGTTTTAAATTCTCTAATCACAGGAGAAATTTAAGTGGAATTCTTAATGGTAAAATATGATTTTCCCCAAAACTTCCTTCCAAAATTAAAAAGGCACTTTACTGTCAATCTCACTTCAGTTCTCTCCACAAAAACAGCATCGTCGTCCTCAAATACACTTCTGGGGGAGCCCCTGCTGCTTCAGTATGATGAGTCTATGCACCAGACTCATTTGGGCAGCAGTAACAGAAATGCATCATTCACCAATCAACAGGCAGCAGAATCTTCTCTGCTAATGTTGACTGCTGTTCATCTGTCAAAGCCACTTTCCTGAAGCAAGTGCTATTGAATTTGTCATAGGAAAATTAGTCTCAGTGGTTTGGAAACTATTCCTGAATTTGAAGAACAGGTGACAATTTTATATCAGTGCTAGTGTCTTTGGGGAAATCACAAAGAATTGATGGCATCGTATATTAAGGGATTGTGTAGTAGCACAAATTTGGGTTGTATAAATGTGCTTTTCCCATGCTTTTGTCTTTGAGGAAACTTTGCAGTTCATCAATGCTTGACCTAAAAAAAAAAAAAGCAAACAAACAAACAAACAAAAAGATCTAGAGATTATATCCCAGGCAAAAGCCATAGCCTCACATGGCTTCTCTTCCTCACATGGCTTCTCTTCCCCACAAAAGTGAGTGTCTGGAATAAGATTTCCTCACCACTCCCAGGAAAGGAAGACAGAAAAAGAATACAAACAACAATAACAACAACAAATGGGTGTCCCTTCCTCTATTCAAATAAAATATAGCAAGATGAGGGTTAAGATTTCTCTATAGAGAGACTTTTCATAATTTTGAATATCACAGATGGCTGCTTCAAAAGTTCCTGCAAGGTTAAATCTACCTTGATGAATTCACTACAGCCCCAAGTGTGGTCTCAGGCTGGTAGGTTAAGAGACTTGATTTTATTGAGTACTTTGAAGTAGCTCTGTCATCCCTCAGAGGCAAACTTGCCTTAATCAGGTTCATGGAGATTGAAAGCTTGTTTATTACTGTATAATGAGAAGCAAGTATATGGGAAGCCAGGTTATTAGAGGGCTTCACATAAAGCATAGAAGCCAAAAACAGGATTATAAAGGAATCTCCAGCACAAGGTACTTTGGCGTCTCATACCAGCTCAGGCCTAGCTCTGGTAGCTCATCTGTACTGTCAGTCTGTTGTGCCAAAGTCTTGCCTCCATGGACAGAGTTTGCTTGGCTCAGCATTGATTTGGAGGTATGGAGAACATTTCTTTTGTCTTTACTGTCATTATTGATCAACCCATTTGGCTTCTACATTTTAGGATAATACCTCAAGCTTTGTTTGTTAGCAACCACAGTAAGGAACCCTACCTATGTGTTCAACTCCCAAGTCCATAGGATGGCTGTTCAGTATATGTCTACAAAATTGTGCTTACTACAACTTCCAGATATTCACAGCAGCAATGATATCAATTACTAATCTATAGAAAAGTCAACCTATAATTAATGTTGAAGGGTGTGGTGGTTTCAATAAGAATGGCCTTCATAGGCTCATATACTTGAATGCTTAGTCATCAAGAAGTGGTACTATTTGAGAAGAATTAAGAGGTATGGCCCTGTTGGAGTAGGCATGGCCTTGTTGGAGGAAGTGTGTCACTGGGGGCATGCTTTGGGATTTCAAAAGCCCAAACCAATCCCAGTGTCTCATTCGTCTTATTGCCTACAGATGCATATGTAAAACGCACAGCTAATTCTCCAGCACCATGTCTGCTTTCATGCCACCATACTGTCTGCCATTATGACAATAGATATAACCTCTGAAACTGTAAACAAGTCCAAACTAAATTATTTCCTTTAGAAGAGGTGCCATGGGCATGACGTCTCTTTATAACAATAGAACAAGACAAAGGCTTGGTCTCAGTGCACTGTTCTGAAGTAAAGCTTTGGAGAATGATTGGATCATGATTGGATCGTAAGAACTCTAGCCTAATCAAATGATTAACCCATTCATAGATTCTTAATTTGATGGAGTTATTGGAAAACAGTAGAAAGTAGGTGGCAGGAGGGAGTAGATCATAAGGGTCATGGCCTAAGAGTGCACCTTATCCTCTCTCTCTCTCTCTCTCTCTCTCTCTCTCTCTCTCTCTCTCTCACCCCCCCATCTCAACAAGTGAGCAGGTTTGCTCCTATACATGATATTCTGTCTCACCACACACAGGCCTAGAAATTACAGAGTCAAGTGACCAAGAATCAAAAACAGAAGCTAAAATAAATTTTCTGTCCCTTAAGTTTTCTCCCCAAGTGTTTTGTCAGAGTGATAAAAATGTATTAATATACTTATAAATGTATTTGTGATATTTATATTGACTCATATTTTGGGCAGAATCAGACAAAGTCTATTTTATAATAATATATTGAGGTTCTTGTAAAGTTTATTAAATACTGTACTTAAAGTGAGAAACAGTATAGTCATGTGGACATGATGGCTCACCATTATAAACTTTAAAAAATGTAAGTTGTATCATACCAAGACAGAGTCCATCACTTCCTCCAACTCCCAAATCCTATTGTGTATTGGTAGCCAGGGATCTACTATAGTAAAAACTTCCAAGGGAATACATGATAGTATATAATCAAAAATGCAAACCAAGTTTTTAAAAGTGAAGAATTTCTCATTATAGTAAAAATGCCTTCATGAAAAAAAGCTGGATGTACAGGATGTGATAAAACATCAGAAGTGAGATAGACTTGGGACAAAGTCTTGGGAGTACAGAAATAGAGCAGGCACTTAAAAGTATGTACTGAATAAATGGATGAGGCAGAGTACACATGGGTGGATATAAAGTCCACTTAGTGGTATAGGCAACAGTGGGGGAAATCCTGAAATCCACAAAGACATGATATCTTACTAGATATACCAAAGAAACTAGAAATTTATCTAGAATAATTACTTTCCTGGTTTCTTTATAATGTTAAAAATAAGCCCTGCTGTGATGGCATAATTCTTTCTGAGAAAATTCTACTTGAAACATACAATGCTCAATATGACATGTCACATTATACATATGAGTTGATCTGGGTGGGCAGTTTTACCTAAGAACCACTCACCTATGGTTACACTGTCTATTCATCTCTCCTTTTTAAGGTAAAAAAAAAAATTTTTCAAATGTTAAAAGTATAACAGGAGAGAAACTC
Source organism: Sigmodon hispidus (assembly GCA_004025045.1). NCBI lineage: Eukaryota > Metazoa > Chordata > Mammalia > Rodentia > Cricetidae > Sigmodon > Sigmodon hispidus. Next base: position 116,685 of record PVIH01005629.1, read on the forward strand.
ATATTAATTATTCCTGTTTTTCTTTATTACATTTCTCATTATCAAAAAGATGCATTGAGTGGTTCTTATTTTCTATGCATGTGCACAATGTTAGGGAAACTGTTAGGATATATACATGGTGGAAAAATAGGAGTAAGGACACAGAGGCACAAAAAACTAAACTGCAGAGCTGATATGAAGTAATGGAACAGGATTTGGTGAACGGGGTGGGATGGGAAGTTGTGACCTGAGACAACTTCTCTGGAAGGAAGACAGCTCTGTGATGAGTGTCTATGGACATCTGTGTAGGAAAATTGTGTGTGAACACATATATGTATCTCCTGCTATGGAGGGGGCTGTGGGAACAGGGTGTTTTAATTACAAGAACAGGGAATGAGAAGGCTCTAAGACAACAAAGTCCTTAGCTCACTAAAGACCTTGGACAGAGAGCAGTTTGCCTACAGAGTGTTAGGTTGAAGGACAGGGGACATGGAAATAGATGAGTTTATTACAATTTTTGAGACACATTCTCAAGAAGCCCTTTGTATGCGAGAATTTGAGTTTCACTCTGAGAAAATAGGATGGCAACAGCTTTATACTTTTAAAAAATTACCTTCATCATATGCATGAAACCCAGGATTGAAGGGTCTGAGACAGGACTTTAGCAGTGCCAGATGCACAGCTGGGGAGAAGTGAAGGTGCCGTAGGCTGAGGGGTGGTAGTTAAAAGTGAAATGTTTAAGCTGTAGTTTGAGTACTGTGTCCTAAGTCTTCAGTGTCTTCAACAATAGGGGCTTACCTTCAACCTCTGAGAGTCGATAAAAGCCTGCATCAATAGTCTATACTGAACATCACGCCAACTACCATGACCGCCATATGAAAGAGGTTTCTTCAACCTGCTACTGGTGGGGAGCGTTATCAGTTCAAATAGTATTAACTTCATTTAATATATATTAATATATAATATTATAGACTACTACATTTTATAAATTATAGGCATCATATATTAAAACATTAATGACTACATTATAGTATAACATACTATATAGTATTATGAGTACATTAATAACACACAACAATATATTAATATATAATGTATGAAACATATGTATGTATACACTTACATGTACTGTACATAACTTTAGTTAAATATAAAACAATTCCTTGGGGCTACATCAAACAATCTTGGTGTCATTTGTCCCTTATTTTTTCTTCTTGGGTGACCTCTCTCCATACAAGACTTGGATGATTCAGCTGGACCTAACTAGAACGCTTTCTTTTTGTGGTCTAGCTTTCTGTAGTATAGGAAAATACTAGGCAAGCAGCCAAGGGAGGGAAGAAATGAGAATCCCCAGCCGCCACATCTAAGAACCACAGCAATGACTAACACTGAAGTGAAGGAGTAACCAGTGGCCCTCACATAGTGGTGTAACCAGTGGCCCTCACAGTGTGGCAGTAACCAGTGGCCCTCACACTATAGTGGTAACCAGTGACCCTTACATGGGCGTGGTAACCAGTAGCCCTCACACTATGGTGGTAACCAATGGCCCTCACAGTGTGGCAGTAACCAGTGGCCCTCACATAGTGGTGTAACTAGTGGTCCTCACACAGGGGTGTTAACCAGTGGCCCTCACACTATGGTGGTAACCAATGGCCCTCACACTGTGGTAGTAACTGTCTAACTGTACTCTTAAGGAGGGAAACTATGCCTGAGGCTAAACACCTAAACGACTTCTCAGGATTATAGTCAAGAACATTAGAAAATAATCTACTAGGGCAACCTTGGTAATCAGCATAATTCCTTACTGCATTCTAATCTTACCCTTATGCCCACGGATAAGTACGGCTGCCACCCCTCACCAAAGAAGTCTCTCTTTGCCACAAATGGAGACCATCATAGAAAACCAAAACTGTATGCAATGCAGAGATCAAAGGATTTGGGGAGTCCAGTCCAAATGTCTCCATCTACATAACAGCTCTTGGATGTGTGGTTCAAGGAACATAACAGAAGAAGGGGACAAAAGACTGTAAGAGCCTGATACTGGGAAGTCTGCTGTGAACAGTCTCACGGTTGAGCAGTCTTGTTGGTAAGACAAGACTGTGGAGCCCAGTCCCAATGGCTACATCTACAAAACACTCACACCTAAGGCTCAGGAAACATTTCAGAAAAAGAGAAAGAAAGATTGGGGGAACCAGTGGATCCTGGAGTTTGCTCTGAGATTGAGTCATCAAAAGCTATATCCATAAAGTCTTACAAACATGGTCACCCAAACATAAGCTTCATAAGAATGACACCAATGAACACGCTGAACTGGACAGCTTCTGCATCTAGGGGTAAAGAATGTCACAGAAGAAGAGGAAGAGAAGGTCCATTCCAGTACTGTAAAACACACTCCTAGAACATGGCTGCATAAACAAAACCGAAACAGGACTCTTCCCTTAGACAAAGAACTAAAGGTAAATAATGGCTTCTCCAAGAGGCTGTAGCAGAGCTGAGCTCTCTTATTGCTTATCTTGAAGAGAGCAATGTGAGCAGTACTGGAGGCTGAGGGCTCCATGTGGAATAAAAGAGAAGAATGAGCATATGAGGTTGGAGTTAAAGCACATGTGTCTGATAAAAGCTCAACAATCTAGCATTAGAAAGGAAGTACTTACATGAACTAGGTACTACATCCTCAGCCAGGTATTTGTGGGCAAAAGGGAAAATCAGAGAAATAAGACTTAAAATATTATTTTGGGAATCCAGAAACAAGAGTCCACACTAGACAATGTGCTCCTGACAAAGGCTATGACAAACACTGCAGGAGACATTAGGAGCTGCTTCTGTAAGAGCTGTCATGAACAAGAATGACAAGACAATCCACAACGAGAAATAAATCATTGTGTTATAAGGCATGAAAGAAGAATTGTGTTCAGAGTACCACATTAAATATCATCTGGTAACTAGCTTTCCTTCGAAATTTGAAGACAATGTATGGGGCAAGACAAGTGGTACACGAAAAGCAAAAGGAAGACACAAGTGATATCTCTTTTATAGTATTTAGTTCTTGGTGGGTTGGTTGGTTGGTTGGGGGCAGGTGTGCTACAATGTGTATATGGAGGTTAGAGGACAAAGATCAGCTACAACTTTGTAGAATCGACAACTTCTACCTCCCCCACAACTTCTACCTTTATGTGGGTTCTGAGCATCCTGCTATGGTCACCAGGCTTGTGTGGCAAGTGTCTTCATTGGGTTATAAGCTTTCTCATTATTGCTATTTTATTCCTAGGAAAGATTTGCCTTAGGAAAAGAGAAGAAGTTTTTTTTTCACCCTAACTGGCATTAATGAAGAGACTGAAATATAATCCTGGTGTCAATCACTGTAAATTCAAATCAAATTGGGAATACATCTGTGAACCCTGATTATCTGGGACATTTTAACTGGTAAGTTCACACCATTGTTGTTTAAAAATCAATTTCATGAGTGAGTGCCTATTTGTTAACAGTCTCACCTTATCTCAGAAAGCAAAGATATGAATATATGATATGCCTGGAGAATTCTTAAGATTATGTCACATGACTACAGGATAAGCAGTCCAGAAGAGAGCCAAGATAGACAGAAGCTGGGGGCAGGGGCAGTGTTCTGAAAGAAATCAAATGGCTGGATGCCATAAAAATGAACAGACTAAACATAAAGCTGAACCAATAAAAACCAAAACAGCAATTTAAAAAAAAAAAACATTTAAAAGACACATGGCAGGTTTCCAACTTCTCTAACAAAGTAATTTGCCTTCTAATAAGAACTACTTCAGCTATGATTCTGGGAAAGGTGAATCTCAGAGGAAGTTGCTCAAGATCAAATGGGTTATTAAAGATGGGATGAAATAATGCTAACACTCTTGAATTCTGTCCATTTTCCTGTTGTCATCCAAATAGTAAGCAATTGTATGAGTCCTGTGCAAACTCCAAAACAAAGAGTAGCTTAAAACTGTGACACAGCATGAGATAGACCTCCTTTCTCTGAGCATAAGTTAGACCTCCTTTCTCTGAGCATGAGTTAGACCTCCTTTCTCTGAGCACGAATGAGATAGATCTCCTTTCTCTGTGTAAAAAGTGCCTTTCTCCAACATCATTAATTTTTTCCTCCATTATAAATCATCTCCATATTCCACAGAGGTCATACTCATGAAGCTAGACATGAACTGTCAATTTAATATCTTCTGACTAAAAATGAGTTGTTGTTTGGGAGGATATTTTCTTTTTACTTTGGATCCACTGGCACCAGTTCCATGCTGGGGAAACACACTTCAGAGCCTTACAGCTGCAAAGGGGTGTGGGACAGGAGGGGCCATGAGGCTAAAGCACAGGAGGAAATGACATCCCTCAAAGTATGCTGGATGCTTCCAGATGCATGTGTGGTGTGAGTGGAAAGACAGGAAATACTAAGCTGCAGCATGGATGTTCTTAGAACATAGCTTTCCTGAAAATGGGCTGAAATTCAGTATATTCATTCATTGACTGAAAGGAATTAGGAGATCAAAACCTCTATAGAACGTCAACCATCAAGGTTATCCATCTTTGGGAAGAAATGCAAAAACAAAAAAAAAAATGTGCTCATGAATTTTGCTTCAGTGCTCCTACTACTTAAAAAAAAAAAAAAAAGTACAAGCTTTTTTGTAGCTTTTCTTTGCAAATTTTTTTTCCTTCTTTATTTTGTATTTATCAAAAAAAAACACAGTAAAAAGAATTTAAAATGTGGAAGAGTTAACAATAACTATACAGAGGATAAGAATGATAAGCATGGCTTATCAAGGGAAGAAATACAAATAAGATTGCTACACCTATATTTTCTTTGTGTTCATCTTTCCCTCTGAATTTTTTTTTTCCATCC